>JAHARR010000001.1:2006286-2124269 GCA_019191175.1 Fusarium veterinarium
CGCCGCCCCCCCCCCCCCCCCCCCCCCCCCCCCCCCCCCCCCGGGCAGTGAGGTGCTGTAGTGGAATGATGATGAATTTGTGTTTCTATTGTTAAAAGATTGAGGCTTACGGGGACGGCGAAGGCGATGGCTGAAAGGTAAAAAGTATTTGGAAGGTTGGAAAGCTTCTAGTTTCATTCTGTCCCTACCTAGTTTGAGTTGAGATACGGATATGGCTTGTATTATTGTGTAGCAGCTGGCTTGACTTGACTTGACTTAGAGTATCGAGGCTAGGTACGCTAGACTAGCCGTGCTATAGCGGCCATGTTATAGCTGGGTTTGGTATGCAAATTGCCCTGACTTGAATCATCTGCCAGGGAGATACAATCCCGGACCCTACCTTGTGAAGCTCCTCCACTTTGCAAGGTAGAGGTAACCACTCTTTTTCCCTCTCCAGCCAACACAACACAACACTGAGGAGTTGTGCTGTGCTGTGACTTCTTGTCTGTACTGTACCTATCCGTATTCGACCTGAATCAATTCCATCTCTTCTCGTCTTCCTTTTCTCTTTTCTCCTCCTCATCCCCTCCTTCTTTAATCCCTCTCTTTCTTCCTTTCCCACTCTCTTTTGGCCATGGATGTTCGTCGAAGACATATTTCCTTACGCGTTCTCGATACCTTTTCTATATTCCAGTATTAATAAACAAACTCACGATACCATCTTCTTTTTTCTCTTCAAAGTACATAAACAGCTGGCGGCCCCCAACTTGATCTCGCTTTAATATCCCCTTGTCGATCCTTCTACCGAGCTCTCATCAAATGTCGCGCTACGATCCGGATCGTTCTTCCATCACAGCTTCTTCAGCGACTTCAAAGAGCGATATGGCACAGTCAAACGATGGGGTACATAGGATGAATCGCCTCACGATGGATGATGTGAGTCCTGCTGAGGACGATGACGATTATAGCGATACGACGTCCCATTACTCGACTATTTCCGAAGACACTCTTCCCCTGATTCGCGAATACGGACATACCTACCACGGGTCTGGCCAGCTCCTCACGCCGAACGATGCTTCTGAAGCGCATCGCTTGACGGTCCAGCATGAGCTTTACCAATTGTGTCTTAACGGTAACCTTGCCGATTCGAAATTACCGCTTGATCAATATACTCCCGAGGATCCGATGGAGATACTGGATGTTGGTGCTGGTACGGGAATATGGGCTTGCGATATGGCGAAGCGGTATCCCCAGACCAACATACTCGGTATCGACTTGAGCAGCGCATTGTTACCCGAAGATGTCCCTCCGAATGTTACCTTTGAAATCGCCGATGCTACAGAAACGTGGCCGAACCGTACATACGATTTTATACACATGCGCAGTCTAGCTGGTGGCGGTGTTCGTGACTGGAACGCTCTGTTGGCCGAAGCCTACGATCACCTCAACCCCGGCGGGCAGATAGAAATCGCCGAGATCCGACCCCATTTCTTCGACGCTGATCCTGAACACGTTGATTCCGAATCAGGAGAGAAAGGCGAAGTCGGCGCAGCCTGCAAAGAGTACGAGAAGATATTCGAAGAGATGTGCACCAAGCTCGGCATCGACTGCGATCCCATTCCCAGAGTCCCTGAAATTTTAAACACCCTGGGGGCCGATCTCATCCGAGTTCGGGTAGATTGGCTACCGATACAGAATTGGGGAAGTGATCCGGTCACCCAACAGAAACGCAAGGCCCTGGCGGAGATGGTCGAGTGCGGTAGGTGATTTGCGATCTGAAACATCAAGTCACACACGCTAATCTGACTTGGACCAGGTATAGAGAATTGGACGTTGAGGTTATTCGGACTCGGAGGGTGGGAGGAGAAAGCGACGCGGGCTCTGCTTGATCGTGTTAGAGAGGAGATTAACGACCCCATGCTACGCAGTTTGGGGAAAGTGTAAGTATTTTTTACATTGGTATCGGTGTGTGTGTGTTCGTGGCTAATTTTGATAGGACGTTTGTCACGGCTCGAAAGGAAACCGCCAGCGGCAAATAGGTTTCTCAAGGAATAGGCATAGAAATGTGCATGTATTGGAGTTTTTGGGTCATCACGGCGTCAAAGGCATTGTGTCTGGGGCGGATGTCAGGAAGAATAGGGAATGGTGCAAACCAATGAGCTTGAAGAGAATAACCCAAGATGGGGAATGGATACCATATGGAACATATAGGGCATGGATTGGTTCATGGAAGAGATTGGCCGAGTTGATTGAGGTCAAGTCAAGTTACTGTGGACATAAATGGGCAGATGGAGTTGGATACCACAAGCCTTGGATACAGCACAAGGGCATCGAACGGGGCAGAGAAACGTGTCTACGGGCATGAAACACCGTATTAGCGGTTACAGGCCGGGCTGAGTCGACCGGAAGATGTAGGAGATGCAAGGTGTCAAAGGTATATTCGTCTATCCGGATGACTCTCGACACTTGATCATCTCACTTGGTATGCACTCAGTTCACGCATATCTTATGCTACAGAGATGCCCACAGTACGCCCCATGTACCCGTACAAAACAGATCAAAAGAGAACGGAACAACTCCAGATATCCAAATCAAACAGTTTCAATGTATCGCTTCATTTCCCTGTGAAATGTCAGTCAAGTCAACTAGTAGGGATGGGGAGAGTGGGAACGTACCAATCAGTTACTGCCTCGTCATATAGACGGACCTCATGCTCTCTTGTACCACCAAAGTGCTCCACAAAGTCATCACCGAATACTTCTCGTGCAATACTTCCCTTCTCCATGAAGCGCGCTGTAGCCTCCTTAAGACTCTTGGCCAGCCTCTCACCCGGATCAGCGTCACCACCGACATCCTGGCCCATTGCAAGCGGAGGCGTAGGAATATCGAGTTTCTTCTCAACACCGCGCCATCCACAGCCAAGAATAGCTGCGAGGACGAAGTGGGGGTTTGTGTCTGCGCCGGGAACCCGGACTTCGAAGCGTGTCGCTGAGGGTTTGGGTGTGATTAGACGGATTGAGGCAGCGCGGTGCTCTAAGCCCCAAGATACAGTAACTGGAGCCCAGAAGTTCTCGACGAGGCGCTTGTAGGAGTTGATCGTGGGTGCGAGAAGGGGCATGATGTCAGGAAGACCGACGAGGAGACCAGCGAGGAAATGACGTCCCATATCAGAAAGATTCTCAATATCACTCCACTTCGCATTCTCATCCTTGGTCTCCCTCGCAAACAAATTCTTGCCATCCTTATCAACGATCGAAACATGCATATGCCCACTATTCCCAGGCAGGCCCTGTTTCGGCTTGGCCATGAAGCACGGCGTGATGCCGTACTTTGTGCTCACGCTCTTAACGACGTATTTGAACAGCGCAGCACGGTCAGCCATTTGCGCGATCTCTCCGAACTCGAGAGCGGCCTCGAAGACGCCGGGTCCGGACTCGGTGTGCCAGCCCTCGATGTCGCAGGAGAACTTGGCGCATGTGTTGAAGACGTCGTAGTAGTATTCTTGGTTGTGGACGGGGCGGGTGAGAGAGTAGCCGAACATTCCTTCTGTTAGGGCGGGGAGTTGGTGAGGGGGGTTTTGTTGGAGGTATGCGGCTGGGGAGGAAGTTGATGGGTCGGGGGATTTGAATTGGTAGAATTCATATTCAGCTGCGTCCGTTAGTACAAAACTTCAAGTTTAGAGGTGAAGAGGAAACATACCGCCTGCCATAGCACCATACCCGTGCTCCTTAAGCTTCTCAAGCTGCGTCTTCACCAGACCCCTCGGACAAGCACAAATGGGCTTCTTGGTATCCGGGTCCAAAAACTCCACCAAAAACAGGGGAACGTCGTCCTCCCAGGGAATTCTCCTAAAGGTAGAAAGATCTGGAATAGCGAGGAGATCATGGTATCCATTCTCAGCATTTGAGATCTTGAGTTCGCGGATATATGTACGATCGTGCATATCCCAGCCAAAGATGACGGAGCAGAAACCAAAGCCGGCTTCAGCGATGGAGAGGAACTTCTTCTTGGATACTAGTTTACCGCGCAGGATGCCGTCGACGTCTACGCCTGCGAGCTTGACCATGTTGTCATTTTGGAGGAGTTGGGGGAGGGAGTCGACGGTGATGGATTTAGGGTCTGGAGAAGCCATGGCGAAGGATTTGGTGGAATAAGAAAGAAGGGTATAGAGGGAGGAAATGATGAAGCTGTAAAGATAGGAGAATGCGCGGTATGTTATGTTATAACAAAAAGATATTCCTCGGGATATGCAGTTCAACGGTGGGGTTGAGGTCAAGCCGTTGAAAGATGCGCGCGGTTCAAGAAAGATCAACAATGATGAATGCGGGGAGAACAGCAGCCAAGATAGTAGAGAGATACTGTAGTATTCAAGAGATTACAAAAAGAGGGGGAGTGAGACAAGTAAAAGCATAAACAGGTTTGTATCAACTGGGAATATGGGCAGCGCGGCTACGATAAGACGAATGCGACGATAAGACAATGCTTCAGTGACGTAGATGAGCGAAAAGAGTGGGGAGCTGTGATGTTCGGTGCGCGATGCAGGGCTAGTACCAAATGGGCTTAACCCACCCAGGTCACAATTAGCAGCGGGGGCTTATCTGGGAGGTTTAGTGGGAGCAGGGTTTGGAATAGCTTCATTGCCGCGCTGAGGGAAGTGTCACGAACCCCGCGATCTAGATCCTGAAGCTTTGGCCAAGGTTCATAACATGGGGTAAGTTAGTTTCACGATACGATACGGATGCTCGGCGGTTCGCTCAATGCCGCGTTCCGATATTCATCGAGTTATCTTATTAACCCGCTTCAATTGCCGTTTTTAATCCAGAGGTGTAACCGCGCCTTATGCGCCCTGAGGATTGAAGGTAACCGCGTGCTGTTGTTGTCTTGGGAGAGTGAGATAACCACTGTTTTTTTTTTTTTTCTGACTCGGAGTTTGATGTTCTCGTGACCTGAGTTAGAGAGAGCCGACATCGCTAGTGGCAGGGGTGTTGCGTGGCACAGCTGCAAGCTTGAGATCTGACATACCGAGAAAGGACCCTGGATCTGACGTTTGTTGATAATGTGATAATATTTTATGAGAATCGGGAGTTTCGGTTATGATAGAGGTTTGATTATAGCTAAGCTATGGCTGTATTTAATTGACTGGCTCAGATGAACAGGGTCTGATGGAATTAGAATTACCACCAAAGACGGCATTGAACCCGACACATTTGTTATCATGTTCCTCAGCTCATGTACCTCTATCAATATCACCTTCAACTGATAAGCTCCCCTCCAGCTCTCCAGCTCACACCTCACCTCAGCCATCACGACCCATACAGTTGACCAAGCCACTAATACTGTACCCATCAACTGTAATCTTTAATAATAGCCGCGATGACAGCCTCCACTAACATCCAAATCCACTCCAACCGCCAACCGCCCTCGTCCGTTCTCGGAATATACCATCTCCACGATCTTTCCCATGACTGGCCCATGAAAATCAGACGACCTTACCTTAGCTCTACCGCCCTTTTCCATTCCAGCTTATCGGAGCTTCCAGACGCTTTCGATAAGAGGGAAGCTTAAAGAATAAGGACCCCTCTGCCCCTCATTGTATCACCATCCATCAAATCCTATATATTTTTCACAAGATACCCGCCACTTCAACTCTTATTCTTTCTTCGTACAACGATTTCTTCTTTCTTCTTTCTTCAAAACCTAACTTTTAAATATTCACAATGGGTCGTCTCGCTGGAAAGAACGCCGTCATCACTGGCGCTGGAGGGTATGTTTCTTTGTCTTGTTGTGGTGCATGATACTGACGATCGCAGTGGCATCGGTCTTGAGACCTCCATTCTCTTCGCCAAGGAGGGTGCTTCCATCCTCATGTCCGACATCTCTCAACCTGCTCTCGAAAAGGCCGCCGCAAAGGTCAAGCAGCTCGTGCCCAATGCTCCCCGTGTTGAGATTCTCGTACGTCCAATCACCCACCGCATCACTACTTCGACAGTAGTACTGACTCGTAACAGAAAGTCGACGTCTCAAAGGAATCAGAGGTCCAGGCCATGATCGAATCCCTCGACTCCTGGGGCGGCATTGACGTCCTCTTCAACAACGCCGGCATCATGCACGCCCAAGACGACGACGCCGTCAACACCCCCGAGAACATCTGGGACCTGACCCAAAACATCAACGTCAAGGGCGTCTGGTTCGGCTGCAAGCATGCCGTCCTCTCGCTCCGCCGCAACAAGAAGACCAAAGCCTCCATCATCAACACTGCCTCCGTCGTCGCCCTCGTCGGCGCCGCGACCCCCCAGCTCGCCTACACCGCCAGCAAGGGCGCTGTCCTCGCGCTCACTCGTGAACTCGCCATGGTTCACGCTCGCGAGGGCTTCAGGTTCAACAACCTCTGCCCTGCGCCGCTTAACACACCACTCCTGCAGGATTGGCTCGGTGATGATAAGGAGAAGCGTCACAGACGTGAGGTTCACTTCCCCATGGGGCGGTTTGGTGAGGCTGTTGAGCAGGCGCAGGCTGTTCTGTTCTTGGCTAGTGATGAGTCCAGCTTTGTCAACGGGCATGATTTTGCGGTTGATGGTGGTATGACCAAGTGCTATGTTACTGCCGAGGGACCTGCGCATCCTCCTCCCCAGAACAATGCTAGCAAGGACTCGTTGTAAGGGGTGAAGAGAGGGAGAGACTAAGCTGGAAGGATATCTGTAGTAACGATTAGTATGATTCAATAACGAAATAAATTGTCACATCACAAACAGTAGTCGTGTGCACAGTCACTTGCGAGGATGAACCTGGCTGATCATATACAATATCATTTGTAAAGTATTCATCAATATACAAAAAGATACCCAAACTCCGGCGCATGCTTTTTCTTCTCCTAGCCTCCCTCTAATGGAACTGTCCCTCAGTGTTTCCCTCGCCCATACTCTTGCTGCTCGAGCTTCCACTCTGAATAGCTCCCAGAATACCATCAATGTAGCTTGCGCCACTCCACTTCTGATGCGTCAAAACATCGCACTTAAGATCCTTCTCGCGGCGTTGCACAATATCAACATAAGCCTTCATACCATCCTTCTTGAACTCGCGCGACAGCTCAGTTGTGATTGTAGCGTTGGAGTGCAGGCCAGCAAGAGAGATAAGCTGAAGAACAAATCCTTCACGAGCAATGTCCCAGATGAACGACTTGAGGGTCTCATCAGTGAAACCGTGAGCCATCCAGTTGAATGAGGGAGAAAGGTTGTACACGAGTCCCTTGCCGGGGTTGACCTCGCGAACAGCACGGCCAAGCTTAGTGGCTACTTCAACATTGGGATCACCTGTCTCAACCCAGAGGAGGTCCGCGTAGGGACTGAATGCAAGAGCGCGCTTGGTAGCCGCCTGCATACCAGCGCGGTAATGGTAGAAACCTTCGCGGGTACGGGGAACGTCCCAGTTGAAGTACACAGGCTCCTTGGTGTACTTGTTTGCAAGGCCGCGGCGGCGGGAGATACCCATGTCGTGGTCCTTCTCAGTCTCGGCGAGATACTCGTCAATCTTGGCTTGTGAAACACCCTCCTTCTTCATGTGTGCGACAGCAGCTTCGTCAAAGGTGACGAGCTTGGTGTTCTTGACCCACTGAGCTTCAAAGGCATCGATCTCAGCGCCAACAGCACCCTTAGCCTCCATAGCCTGGATGGTCTCAGCGAGAGGCTCAATCGAGGGGTCTGAAACACCGAGAATGAACTCGTGGTCGCGCACGTCGATAGCAGACGAGAGAAGCTTGCCAGACTCAGAGTCTGTTCGAGCAATGACGAGGTTCTCACAACCCATGACATCCCACTGAAAGCGCGTAGCAACAAGACGGTTGATATGCTCTCCAATAGGTACAAGAACCTTTCCAGCCAGATGACCACACTTCTTTCCACCATGGAGCTGATCCTCAAAGTGAACAGCCGCAGCACCATTCTCAGCGAACAGCTTAGCGAGCTTAAGAACAGCAGAGAGACCACCATGGCCAGTATCGCCGTCTGCAATGATAGGACGGAGGTAGTCAACGTATGGTGTCTTTGTGCGCTCCTCGGCTGTCATTTTGCGACGAAGATCCCACTGCTTGCGATCGTGCATGTTCTGCGCCTTGGCTAGTCGCTGGACTTGATTGGGAACGGTGTTGTATGGATAGTCGCCGAAGTCGGGGGATACCTCGTTGGTAGAGGTCAAGAGGGAGGAACAGGCCCAGCCTGAGATATAGAGGACTTCTTGGTGAGGAGCTTGTTGGGTCATTTGAACAGGGTCAATTGCGCCCACTACAGACCGTTAGCCAGAGCTCCAGACTTGAACTGCGGAAGACTTACTGGTGTGAATAGGCTCTCCTTTGTCCACGCGCTCCTTAATCAAATTAAAGAGCTTCTGCGCCATAACAGAGCTAGGATACTGAACCTTCTGCGTGCCCCTCTTGGTCGCAACGTCCTCTGCACTATACGGCCTCTTAATACCCTGATATCTCGGCGAAGCCCACCACGCCTCAATCTCCTTCACCGTAGCTTCATATAGCCGATCCTCCGCCTCACCAGCCTTTTGCGACTCTGGCAGAAGCTGGAATGCATCGGCGGGTTGTGTAGCGTGCGTGCTGAGCTGCGACATCTTTGCGACGGAGGTGGTGGATATGGCGCGGATGGCGAGGAGGGGTGCTACGCTTCGGGGTTTGGAAGCGGAGAGGAGGCGCTGGGGAGCTCGAGTTGATAGTCTGCGCAACATTTTGGGTGTTGTTGTGAGGTGAGAGAGGGAGGAGTAGAGAGTGTGGTGAAGAAAGAGGTGGTGGTGGTGGATAGATCGGGAATAACGGGGAGTGGATGAATAATAAAGTCGAGCACTTGCGGAGGATGATTTGAAGCCCGTGATAGCTGCAAGACCAGCCGGCGCCCACCAAGACAACAGAAATAATTAATAATAATCCCTCTCTTGAGTTCAAGTCAAACTTACGATAATCATAATCTTTATATTAATCTACCACCATACTTATTCCAACTTGGCCATCATTGCAAGAATAAAACCCCAACTCGATGACCGACCGGTTACCGACCAACAGCTCTGTAACCGAGCAGACCAAATTACACGTCTCTTATAAATGCTTGACAAAAAAGCAGCTTACAACTTGGAGACTCATCGCATGTCAGCAAAGCCTTGGTTAAAGAAGAGCATTGCCGACGAATTGGCCAATGAGTGAGCTCGTACGGTAAACAGTCGTGAAGCTGATTGGTTGAGATGCATGTTTGAGCCGTGGCATTCAGGTCGGTTCATGGCGGGTTTCCTCGGTTGGAGTCGCCATGATAACCGTGGGATTGTCTTCAACAGAAGACTTTTGGTGGACAAGTGCAGCATGTTTTCTCTGCCTAATTGTATCTTGAGCACCACTACAGCCTCCTCTGTTCTATAGTGCATTATTTCTACTTACCAGCATATCGTGAAACTGTCGTCTTCTCCGCACTCGCTGCGTCATAACAGTTCAGTTCAACCCCGCATGACAAAATAAACGTGCAAACCACCATCATCAGATGCCCCCGCTCCCCCGGCTGTTACCCCAGATTCAACCAAACGCACCCCCACCTACCGCTTCAGCTCGTTTACCACAGGGAACCCTCGGCCCAACTCCCTCCTCATACTTGATCTCTTTCACTCCTCATATTTGATCTTCTTCTTTTTTTTCCTTCCTTGCTCCAATCCTCTCTGTATCCCCTCCTCACACATCACAATGGCTCTCAACTTGACATCCTCCCGCAGGGCTCTGGGCTCCCTCAAGGTAAGCTTCTAAGCTAACTTACATGTGATAAGAACACCAAAGCTCACACACTTCACAGCCCCTCACCCGTGCCGCTTTCTCAGGTGTCCGCGGCTATGCCACCGCAGAGCCTGATCTCAAGGCCACTCTCCGCGAGGCCATCCCCGCCAAGCGTGAGCTTCTCAAGAAGGTCAAGGCCCACTCCAACAAGGTCCTCGGCGAGGTCAAGGTCGAGAACACCCTCGGCGGCATGCGTGGTCTCAAGGCCATGGTCTGGGAGGGTTCAGTCCTCGACGCCAACGAGGGCATTCGCTTCCACGGCCGCACCATCAAGGATTGCCAAAAGGAGCTTCCCAAGGGAAAGACAGGAACTGAGATGCTCCCCGAAGCTATGTTCTGGCTCCTCCTCACCGGCCAAGTTCCCTCCGTGAACCAAGTCCGCACATTCTCTCGCGAACTCGCAGAGAAGGCTCAGATTCCAGAGTTCATCTCAAAGATGCTCGATGACTTCCCCAAGGATCTTCATCCCATGACACAGTTCGCCATGGCTGTTTCTGCGCTCAACTACGAGTCCAAGTTCGCCAAGGCTTATGAGCAGGGCCTTAACAAGGCTGATTACTGGGAGCCTACCTTTGACGATTGTATTTCGTTGCTTGCTAAGCTTCCTACCATTGCTGCCAAGATCTACCAGAATGCTTACCGTGGTGGTGGTGCTCTGCCAGCTGAGGTCGATCTTGAGCAGGATTGGTCGTACAACTTTGCTGCTATGCTTGGAAAGGGCGGAAAGGAGAACGAGAACTTTCAGGATCTTCTGAGACTTTACCTTGCTCTTCACGGTGATCATGAGGGTGGTAATGTCTCTGCTCACGCCACTCACTTGGTTGGAAGTGCCCTGTCGGATCCTTTCCTGTCTTACAGCGCTGGTCTCCAGGGTCTCGCTGGTCCCCTTCACGGGTAAGCACTTCTCTCTTCCCAGCCGTGAATTCGTACTAACATGTCTTAGTCTCGCCGCTCAGGAGGTTCTCCGATGGATCATCCAGATGAAGGAAGCCATCCCCGCCAACTACACCGAGCAAGACGTCAACGACTATCTCTGGTCCACCCTCAACTCAGGCCGCGTCGTCCCCGGCTACGGCCACGCCGTCCTGCGCAAGCCCGACCCCCGCTTCGAGGCCCTCATGGACTACGCCGCCGCGCGTCCCGAGATCGCCAACGACCCCGTCTTCCAGCTCGTCGAGAAGAACAGCCGCATCGCCCCCGAGGTCCTCAAGAAGCACGGCAAGACCAAGAACCCCTACCCCAACGTCGACAGCTCCTCCGGAGTCCTGTTCCACCACTATGGCTTCCACGAGACGCTGTACTACACTGCTACATTTGGTGTTTCTCGTGGTCTTGGACCTCTGGCTCAGTTGATCTGGGACCGAGCTCTGGGTCTGCCTATCGAGAGACCCAAGAGCATTAACCTTGAGGGCATTCTTAAGCAGGTTGAGGGTCAATAAAAAGAAAGATACCCAAAGAAAAAGGTGGAATGACCATATAAGGTCTTTTGAATGTATATAGCGTCGTGACAGAGTAGCCTATGATTGACGATTTGTTTGACCAACTCTTTTCTCCCACGGTTGTGACGTTTGTGTGAATCGCATGTCTCATTAGTTTAATCCTCACTATCCTCTTCACTGTTCTAGTCTATGGTCCTCCAATATTCTGTCTATGCCAACACCTTCTCCAAATGATCAAAGTACAAATCATCCCTCAACGCCTTACCATTAACAAGCCCCTCATACGGGAACGGACTCGTCTCCCCTGTCTTTACATATCCCCTTCTAACATACCACTCAATCAATTCCTTTCTCGTCCAAATAACCCACATGGTCATGATCTTGGTTCCCCAATTCCTAACCGCATAATTCTCCGCATACCCAAGCACCTGCTTTCCAATACCACCAGCTTGCAGTTTCGGCGATACAGCGAAGAGGCCGAAGTAAGCACGCTCTGTGTCTTTTTGAACAACTTCGCAGCATGCGACAAGACGGGGATCGCTGTCGCCTTCTGGCGTTGATGTTCCAGATGATGAGGGGGAGCTTGTGAAAGCCAGGATGACGGCGCCGTTGGGATCGGTGATTTTGGCGAGGAGATCAGTGGAGGATATGCGCTCGTCTGCGAGGAGGTCGGCTTCTGTTGTCCAGCCTGCGCGGGAGTCGGGGCCGCGGTAGGCGGAGATTATGAGGGCGAGGAGAGGGGTTACGTCTTGTGGTGTTGCGGGGCGGAATGTGAGAGACATTGTGAGCGAGTGAGAGCGAGAGTGAGAGTGAGAGTTGCGAATAGCTTCAGTTGAGGTGAGATGAGCTGTTGTCGCTCGTTCGCAGCCTTGAGAGAAAAGGACACTTCAGTTGAGATAAAGAGTATGGCTAATGAGGCGACAGTTGACGAAGAATGTTTGCTTGCTTTAATTGAGGGCTAGAAGAGGTGTATGAGGTTGAGAGAAGAAGTTGTCCGAGACCAACTGGGCTTCTCGAAATATTTAAAATATTTAGCTCCGATACAGGAGGACCCTTTTCTGTCACAATCTTTAATTGTATCGGCAGTTTGCGACAGTCTCTGTCGCACACGCCCTAGAAGCGACTCAATTGACATTTTGCCATCCAACGTCAAGCCATGCATCGTTTAACTTTGACAAAACGGGAGTCCATGTGGATCAATTCCCACCATTCATGGTTCTATGAACTATCCCGTTTTGTTAATTCTATACGACAGCCCTACGGCACCCGTCTAGGTGATGAACATATATGGATCGTCCGTTCAATACCACATCGACCATGATTATCAATCTGAACCGATCGCGGAGATTTATAATAAAGTTCAATCTCAGTGGTAAGTTACAATGCATCTCAATTGATCAACGCCAAACCTGCTATAAATGTCCCTGTTCCTGTGGAGGTTTTCTACAGTATATATAACTTCAACCAACAAAAGTGTGTATATGCCATTACAAAAAAAGAAATAAGAAACAGCTAAAAGAAATCTGAAAAAAAGAAAACACAACTCTAAGTTTTAAACCCGTCTACTTTAAGCAGCATCCTGAGCTGGAACCTTTGAGTACTTGGCAGCGCTGTACTCAAAACCCTGGTTCGTCGTATCCTCACCAGCACGGTACGACATGAGATCATGGTTCTCAGCGGCGGCCTTGTCGCTGGCCATCTTGGCCTCGCTGGCACCCGCGGCGCGTTGACGCCAGAAGTAAAAGCCTAGAGCTCCGAGACCGATGGCTGCGGCGCCGATGCCGCCGGCGTAGATTCCTGTCTTTGTGCCGGCGGGGAGGGCTTCCCATTTCTCGGAGGTGGTCTTCTCGGGTTCTTTGTAGAGAGCTTCGTAGGCGGTTGAGTTGCCCCTGTTAGTGGTTAGTATGAGATACAAGGTGGTAGATTGAGGGGATGGGGAGGGGCTTACTTGACGATTTCGATGCTCTCCCAGCTGCCTGTCTTGTCGCCGTATACGTACTCCTTTCCGGTGCTGGCGTCTTCGACGTAGACACTCTTGACGTGCATGGTGTAAGGACCCTTGCCGTAGTCGGTATCTGCAAATTGTCAGCACAACTCTAAGTTCTCAGAGACACTCAAACTTACCACCACCGGCCCATTGGCGAGTTCCCTCGGGCATAGTAGGATCACCAGCAGCCCAGATTCCAATGCTTAGTCTCATGGGTGTCTGAGGATAGCTATCCATATCATCCTTCGCAACAACCTTTCGCACATTCTCTCCATCAATGTACCAGTTCAACTCATCTTTCGTCCACGTCGTTGTATAGTTATGGTAATCCTCCTGCATACCACCCTTAACGTAGTGCCACCCCGCCTTGGTAAAGTCCTCAACACCCTTTCCGTAGTAGTTTGTCGAAGCATGGGTATCATTCGCACCCAGAATCTCCCAGTCGACCTCATCCAGATCGTCGCTCAGCCACATCATGGAGCTGATAATTCCAACACCGGGAGCGGCCTTCATGAGAAGTTCGGTGCGGCCGAAGAAAAAGTAGAACGCGGTGCGCAGGGTAGGCGAGTCGCCCTGCTTAGCGACGGTGAAGGCGGCGCCGTCGTTCTCATCGTAGGTGACGCGACCGACGTGGTTGTCCCAGTGGTCGCTGGAGGGTGTGTCGTTGAAGTGCCAGAGATGGCTGGTTCCGAAAGCCGGGTTGGGTTTGCAGTCTGTTTCGTTGAGAGGGTTGCAGTCGGTGGTTGTCTGAGCAGCCGCGAGGCCAAAAATGGCGGCCGCGGGAAGGATGTATCGCGAAAGCATGGTGATTGATCCGAGTTCAGTCTATCAAATGAAAAGAGAGGAAAAATGAATGAGATGAAAAGTGAGTCGAGTCTGTCGAGATCAAAGGAGTGAATGGGTGATGAAACGAATGAAACACCCAAGGATCAAGCAATATGAGAGACAGTGACAGACAAGGAAAGAAGAACAACTCAAAGGAAAAGAGGAACTTATTGTTCTACCTACTCAAAGAGCATGCATGAATAATGAGAGAAAAAGAAATGGAGAGAGAGAATAAAAGCGGCAAACGGCAGAAAAGGAGACAAAAGAGTACCAGTACCGAGGACCCATTCTCGCAGGCCAAGCATGACAGGGCTCTCAGGAGGCCATCGCCAAAACCTCTAGATCGAATGGGCCTTGGTTAATTTCAGACCACTCAGAAAGCCTGCATCTAACAGCGCCGGCGTGTCACCTACAAGGGGACATGCGACGCGCCAAGACCTGGGCGGGAAGGGCTTTTTACAAGGGTGCTTCCCTTAGTGGACATGACTGTTTGACCTGAGTGTTGAAATTAAAACTAGGATATAGGACGGGCTAACGAATTGGCATATCCACTTGAGAATCTTGGCTGAATTAAAATTTGAATTCAAGAGAAGCTGTTGCTAAATATGAACATGGCAAATGGAACACTGATGAGGTGAGTCGTAGATCGACAGGGGGAAAGGGGGGCGGGAAGTGGGATATTTTCATTGGCGCTTGGTGAAATGCAAGATCTGGAAATTGGGACTAATGCAGCGGGAGGCTCTGCATATTCGGGTTTAAACTTTTTTTAAATCATGATAACCATAACATAAAGGGCAACTCAATTTGCACTCATTCTCGCAACGTCTCTCCGAATATCAGTTAATGTTTCTCAAGTTTCGGATACATTAATCTTGATCCTTGCATTGCGATTTGAACTACCCCATTGCAAAGGCAAGGATCGTGCGGTCAGTCATTTATCTTGGGCTATACATAGCCCACCTTGATCTTAGTCTTAGGCCTTGCTGGCAAACTTGGCTCTCACTCTCTTGCTTGACTCAACAACTCGGTCCTCGTCGTAGATCTTCAGGACACTGGGGTTCTTGCTGATGGCTTGTGCCCACTTGTAGAAGTTGGGAGTCTCTTTCTCGAGGCGGGAAGGGAGATTGGTTGGCAGGAGGCCGTGCTTGGCGGAGGATAGCAGTCGAATGACGAATGGAGCTACAAGGACCTGTTTCTCGTTAACTACCTATCCATCGCTATATCATTCGGGGTTCTTTGGTTTGGGTACCTCTGCAAAGGTGAGCTTATCGCTCCCGTTGAAAAAAGGCGCCGCATTCTTGAGAAGAGGCTCAACCTCCTTAACGATACCAGCAACGGCATCGTCCACAGCCTGATTAACCTCCTCCTCCGTCTGGGCCCTGTAAATAGCCTTGCCGATATGCGCCTGGACCTTGTTCGAGTACGCATCGGCGAAGAAGGCCACCCTCGCTCTGGTCAACGGACCGTTCTTGTCCGTAGATGCGGGGAGGAGATGGCTGGGATGCGCATCTGCGAGGAACTGAGCGACGATGGCGGACTCGGTGATGATCTCGCCATTGTAGATGATGGTTGGGACGAGGCCGCGGGGGTTGATCTGCAAGTATTCTGGCGATCGGGGCGTGTTGAGATCAATGATTTCCTCCCTGACGGGGAGACCAAGTTCGGCGAGGGTGATGTGTGCCCTGTGCGCGACTGCGGGGGTTGTCAGCGGAGTCTTTTGAACAATATGATGAACGTGATATACATACAAGGGCACGCGTGGTTGGTGTAGAGGGTGATGTCTGCTTGAGGTTGAGAGCCCATTTTGATAGCCGTGTTGATACGTCGAGTAGTAATTTGTTTGGTAAAGGTATTTGAAAAGAGCAAATTCCTAGCAGGACTTGTAATTCTTGTACTAAACAACCCCGCCATTTCTCTCTGTACGGAAATTCGGAAGTGAGGCAGCGAAGCAACGCTGCATTATTAATTCAAATCGGCATTTCGCAATATTGCACCATCGGCTTTGAAATACGTCCGAAGCGCGAGGAGTGGTTGCGTCATTTCGGGTGTTTGATTGATAAGGCACGAGAGGGGGTGACGCATCTTGTGTAACTTTCTTTTTCATGATTGATGTTGGTCTGATGCAGTGAGGCTTAAGTATTGATGTTTTTGGTACTGTGATTATTTCCTGATGGAGTAATTGCTGATGGGATTGATCGTCGTTAAGCTTCTGACGTGAGACGGGAGCTGGCGCCGCACTAAAGGCTCTAGGGTGAGCCAAGATTTGGACTACTTCTCGACGGCAGTTTGTGAATGAGACAACGGATAAGGCTTATTTGGGGTATTCGAGAAAGATTGAGGTCTTAAAATAATATCTCATGACATTAGTATGCTTTCTCCGGTTCAAATGCCTAGAAAATTGCCTCCTGTGTGACTTCTGTTGGTGATTGTTTCATATGATATCGTTGCGACTGTGACAATAACATGGATAGATTGACGGCAAGGCTGCCTGTCTGGGAATATTATCAATCACGTTCCAATTATACCTTATCTAGAAATGATATCCCGAATGCAAGGCTAGAAAGCTAAAGCTCACTTCTTCCTTGAGAGGCGTGAATGCTGTGCACTGAAGTATTACCTCGAAAGGCAGGAGCTTCCAACTGTCTGCAGCTGTTCATGTTTATGACGGAATGATGAGATCCAAGAAACATGGAAGTTACCTTGTCTTTCTAAACTTTGAAAACATTTAAGCTATTGAATTTGTATCTCAGAATCTGGGAAAGCTGATCAGAGGTGAAGATACAAGAACTTCGTGCTCAAAGGATGGCAGAATTGTTCCAAGGGGATGTGGCAGTGAAAACACCACTAACGACAACCAAGCTACGAATCGGCACACAAACTGCTCCCATTCAACTGTAAGCCTATCATATCAGGTAGAAGCTAAGATGTTGCTTACTCCAATGAGTGAATGAGCGCGTCTGCACCGTCAGCAGTGACGACCAGTTGCAGCTGGCACTGTCGGAGGCCCTCCACTGACCAAACACTGCCAGTGCTTGAAACAAACAAATTCTGCTAGGCAACCAGGTGAATGGAGTAAGCAAGCTGAGAGATTTAGCAGAATTTCCTCTCTACCTGTGGAGCGCCTCAACTCTCATCCTGCACCATTTCTTCCCCCATCTTGCACACTTCCCCATACCCTTTTGCACAAAAGCAACTTCTATTTGCATCTCACTCCAACAGAATCAGCAACCTCAAAGAACTTACACATCAGAATTTTCTCAGAACTACCAACTCTTTCCACCCTCCCCCAGTGCCATGTGGCGAAGAGGGAGTTGGAGAGGAGGGAGAGGAGGCAGTCGCCCTCCTGGTCCGCGAAACGAAACGAATGAGACCAGAGACAGCAATAAGCCATGCTTTTACTTCCAGAGAGGGCAGTGCAAGTTTGGAGACAGATGCAAGTTCTCTCATGATATCAACAGCTCGGCTGGACAAGGTCGTGCCAGGGATAAGCCATTACGCCCTGAAGATCTCCACAGCCGTGAAGACTATTACGAATGGAAGCATCTCCTACGCAAGGGCACACACGAGTTCGACCGCTCTGATGCATTCCAACATGCGGATAAGCTCTGGAAAGGTGCTCGGGAAATTCTAGACGGCGACAGTCTGGAAAAACACCAAGAGCTGGCAAGAGAACTTGTCAAGGACGATTTCAACGGCCCAGAATGGATCACATACGTATCCAAAAACTCAACCTTTGCCGACAACAATCAACTCATATGCGTCAAGAATCTTCTCAAAGTCATCACTCACCCTTCTATCAAGCCGCTCTCCATCGATCCCTACGTTGGCACCATGTATGTGCTGCTGGGAGGCACCAACGGCGAACAGGGAATTGCTCTTTTGTCTCGCATGTGCAACGAACTCTTGAAACACATCAAAGCATCTGGTAGATCACCAGGCTCTACTATCAAAAGTATGGTTGATGTTATTATCAAAGCATTGCATGAACTCCTTAGCAAGGTCCAACGAGCTCAGTTCTCGGATGGAACTCCTGGACTTCTGAAGTCGTTGGATGAACTTGTGAATGCTGTTGCTGAGGGGGCATCAAAGGCCGACCTGGATGGACTCAGAACTCGCCTTGAAATCACCAAGAGAGTCGTCTCTGGCTCTACTGGTCGTATCGTTACAACGCAAGATCCATCAGAGGACAGCAAAAAGGCGTCAAAGTTTGTCGCCTCTTCGTTTCCCCAAGCAGTAGCAATTCCAGGCGGTCGACATGACAACGACTTTGCAGATATCTCCGACGTATCGCTTCTCCCAACCCAAGGAGAGATCACTAGCGTGCAAGCAGACTATCTACCTTCTACCAACTTCCTCCACCCACACGTCCTCCAAGACCCTATGCAACGATATATCGACTCGATATTTAGGCTTGTCAGACACGATACACTTGGTCCAGTGAACGATGTTCTTCGAGATGTTCTTGCCTCGGACAATGTCATGACTACCCGGTTGACCGACAGAAATAGTCAGGCACAGGTCTACCACTCCTCAAGTGTCTCTCGTATCTTCATACATGAGAGGAGAGGCCTTGAAGCGATCATCTCATTTTCTGCACCAGCCTACATTTACCGAAAGTCGCCCGCAGACCAACGAGACTGGTGGCAAAGATCTCCTCGACTGGGAGAAGGCACGCTGCTATGTTTTGTAACTTCTGACGCGGAGAACCAAGATCAAAGGCTTCTTTTCCTACATGTTACCTCCAAAAGAATAGAATCGGACTCCAACAAGTCGGACACACCGAAGAGTGCTCTGGTGTCCTATCGCGATGCGCCAAGTATCACAGTGAAGCTTGCAACGCACCAGCAGAGCGACCTCAACTTTCTTGTTCGAACTTTCCGAGAGAACGTCGCGGGTGTGTTGGTCGATTTCAACGGAATTATTCCTGAGACTTTCATACCGATCCTGAGGAACCTTCAAACCATCAAGCGCGAGAACCACATCGCCTTCCAGAATTGGATTCTCCCACCTCCCGAAGGAGTTCATCACATGCAGCCGCCGTTATATGCTCGCAAAGCTGGGTTCGTGTTCCCGCTTCGCTCCATCACAAAAGATGGCATTAGCAACATTTACCTGGACCCTAACTCAAAGCTTGAACACATCAATCTGAAGGAGATCGAAGATGCGACGGGACTTGATCATGGCCAATGTCTTGGTCTGGTTGGGGCTCTTACACGCGAGTATGCACTCATCCAAGGTCCACCTGGAACTGGAAAGTCCTATCTCGGTGTGCAGCTCGTCAGAACCTTGCTTTCTGTCAAGGAACGAGCAGACTTGGGACCAATTCTCATCATGTAAGCTACTCAAAATATAACAGCATAAAAGGAACTGGCTAGCTAACGAGGATACCAAACAGATGCTACACAAACCATGCATTGGATCAGTTCCTTAAGCATCTCCTAGATGTCGGAATCGACGCCATTATTCGCATTGGCGGCCGTAGTGTCGCTGAAGAACTTGATGGCAAAAACCTTCGGACTGTCAGTAGAGAAACTCCCAAGACACGAGTCGAGGCCCAGATTCTAGGTGAGGCCTACAGCAAGCAAGAGTCCTCTTTGGAATCTGCCAGTTATGCATTGGGGACGTTGGTTAAAGCCCGCAGGGGAGCGAGCTGGGAGGGATTAGAACAACACCTACAGTTCAAGTATCCTTTGATTTACCGACAGCTGGGTCGAGTGGACGATGAAGGTTTCGAGATGGTCAGCAAGGATCCTCTCAAAAGCTGGATGGGAATCCGACCTCCGCCAACAACAGACTGGCAAACTTCTTTAGAAGACATCGTAACTCTCGCAGAGGAGAGCGTCCATCTCCTTCCACCAGCAGAGCGTTGGCTTCTTGTGGAACATTGGCTCGAAGAACTACAAGACAACCAGCTTGATATGTTGTACGAAGCTCTTGACGACTTCGATAACAACCGCAAAGCCATATACCGAACACACGATGCTGTCGATGAGCGAACTCTTACTAGGGCTGATGTCATTGGAATCACTACAACTTCTTTGGCCGGACGTATCGAGTTGTTGAGAAACTTGGATTTCAAGGTTGTTCTGTGCGAGGAAGCGGGTGAGCTGAAAGAGTCAGACGTCATCTCTTCCCTCAAGTCTGGCGTTGAACACTTCATCCAAATCGGCGACCACCGACAACTCCGACCACAAATCAACAACTTCAATCTGAGCCTCGAATCAGCGTCAGGACGGTACTGGCAGCTGGATCGTAGTCAATTCGAGCGACGAGCTGTTGGTGAGCCTGGTCTTGCACCAGCACCATTTGCCCAACTCAACATCCAACGCAGAATGAGACCCGAGATATCGCAGCTCATCCGACGAGTCTACCCGAATCTCGAAGATCACAGAAGTGTCACTGATCTTGAAGATGCCGTCGGCATGCGAAAGAACTTGTTCTGGCTTGACCACAATCATCCAGAGGACGCTGGGGGCGATGGAACCCGTGTCAAGTCGCACAGCAACATCTGGGAGACCGAAATGGCGACTGCGCTCGTTCGCTATCTTGTTCGACAAGGAGAGTACAAAACTGAAGACATCGCGCTTCTCACTCCTTACACTGGACAGCTTCAGCAGCTCCGGGCAGCTCTAGGCAAGGATTTCGAGATTTGTCTGAGTGACCGTGACATGACCCAGCTTGCACAAGAAGGATTTGAAGATGACTCCGCGTCAAATGGTGGTGACAGAAAGATGATCGAGAAGAAGCAACTCATCCAAACCATTCGCCTTGCCACGGTCGACAACTTTCAAGGCGAGGAAGCCAAAGTCATCATCGTGTCCCTGGTTCGAAGCAACGCACAGCGTAAAGTGGGTTTCCTTCGAACGGAGAACCGAATCAATGTTCTTCTCAGCCGTGCCAAGAATGGAATGTACTTGATTGGGAATTCTGAGACGTATCTCAACGTCCCGATGTGGGCTGATGTTCACAAGCAGCTCTATCTGGCTGATTGTGTTGGCAATGAGATTGAACTATGTTGCCCTCGCCATAAAGACACCACTCTCATATGCTCTGAGCCAGCAGACTTTGCTTTGAAGAGCCCCGAGGGTGGCTGTATTCTCCCCTGTTCCCGACGGCTCGAACCATGCGGCCATCAATGCCAGGCACGTTGTCATTCAGATACGCTTCATGATGCATTCTCTTGTCAACAACCTTGTCCTCGCATTAGGAAGACATGCGACCACGGATGCCAGAAACTTTGCGGCGAAAGATGTGGCCCTTGCATGATCAAGGTCTATGATATTCAACTTCCGTGTGGCCACATCAAGCAGACACTGAAGTGTTATCAGACACTCGATTTGGCATCAATTACTTGTGATGCCCAAGTTGAGAAGACTGTAGCCCACTGCGGCCACTCTATATCTGTTCAGTGTTCTACTGACGTTGACTCCAAAGGCTTCCGCTGCCCCCAGCCTTGCTCTTACGTCCATCCTTGTAGTCATCAATGCACTGGAACTTGCAGCAGATGTCGCAATGGAGACGGAGAAGTGGCTCATCGGAGCTGCAGAAAGATTTGTGATCGACCTTACGGCTCTTGTAACCATAGGTGTCCAAGCATCTGCCACGATGGGAGTCCATGCAGTTCATGTCAAGCCCCTTGTGAGGTATGTTTATTTTACATTGGCAGCGAGTAAGATGAGAAAACTGACGTCTTTTAGGTTCGATGCCCACATTCTGCCTGCCCTTCGCCTTGCAACAAGGCGTGCGCTCCATGTATCGAGAAATGTACTTGGGCTTGTCCTCATCAAGGATCTTGTTCAATGCCATGCTCAGCGCCATGCGACCGCCTCCCTTGCGATGAACGATGCACCAGAATACTTCCCTGCGGTCATCAATGCCCAAGTTTCTGCGGAGAAGACTGCCCCACTGGTTATTGTCAGGAGTGCGGCGACAAAGGTGAAGAGCGAGTTGATGTGCTGGAGTTCCTATCCTATGCCGAGATTGATCTAGATGAAAGCCCGGTCGTGGTACTCAGCTGCGGCCACTTCTTCACTGGCGAAACCCTTGATGGCTCGGTAAGTTTAGATGAGGTCTATGCAAGAGACGGAGAGGGGAAGTTCAATGGTTTGAAGGATATTTCTGAGTCTCTGTCGAGTAAAGTACCTTTCTGTCCACACTGCAAGCGACCGATTCGACAGTTCGCAACCAAGAGATACAATCGACTCATCAACCGAGCCGTCATGAACCAGATCTGCAAGCGATTCATGATCACAGGACGTAGGCAACTTGATCACCTCGAACAGCAACTTCAAATTCTCGAAGATAAGCTTGACTCCACTCGCAAGGCCTATACACTCAAAGATGGGGTTGGAGTACTACCCAAGAAAAGATACGAGGGACTGGACAAACTCACGGCCGTGAGTAACGCTCTTGTGAAGACCATGAATGAAGAGCATCAGCCTACCAAAGTCCTCTTTGATGCGATGGCAACTTCCCGCGCTAATGCTACCGGTGATTCGGTGTCTGTCATTCGACAGATGGAGGCCTTGAGACTCTCGCCACTAGCTTCTGACAGCCAAATTGTTCTGGGAGCAGACCTGCTCGTGATCAAGTCCCTGGAAATAAAGCTCAAAGATTTCATTACTCTTCGCAGAAACTGGAAGGGTACGGCTGGTGGTGACTTGCTTCGAGGATGGATTAAAGAACAAGCTACTCCATCAATGCCCAAATTACTACACTCCTGCGAGAAGCTTATCGAACAAGCCAAATATGCCAAACTCCCTCGAATCATCGTTGCGGCAACTTTGGCATTTGCTAGAGTTTCTCAGCTGCTCGCCTGGCGGTCACAGGCCGCTGACAAGCCTTCGGTTCAGAAGTCTGGGGAAAAGAACACAGAGGCTGTTGAGGACCGAATGGGCACTGCCCGCAAACTTCTCCATGATGCGCTTGAGCAGTGTTCCCAGCTCGGGAATAGCGATGATATGAAGGAGCGAGTCCAGGCCATGCTTCGACTTTTTGAACCTCGTTACGAAGAAGTGACACCTGAGGAACTGGCGTCGATCAAGAGTGCCATGGTGAGTGGCAGTGGTGGCATAGCCACTCATTCTGGACACTGGTATCACTGTATCAACGGGCATCCTGTGAGTTCTAATGCTGAACTCTGCGACGTTTGCTAACCAAATTACTAGTTCGCGATTGGAGAGTGCGGAATGCCAATGGAGGAAGCTCGATGTTCCGAGTGCGGTGCACCAATTGGAGGTCGTAACCACCAGGCGGTGGATGGAGTAACTCGCGCTGAGGACATGGAACGATCTTGATTGTTGGATAAAGCCTTTTGGTACGAAGCTTGGATGGATTATAAAGGTATACCGAGCTTTGTGTACTTGAGCTTGGACAGTCAGATCGTTGGTATGAGATATCAGCCATCCTTGGAAAATTGTCCTTGGAAGATGTATTGGAAACGGGTTTAGCATTTTTGAATGCAATAACTTTTGAGTAGCCATCTGTATGTAGGAAAAATGTATTGAGTCTTGTAAACTAAGTTCCTTGGTGAAAGTGATGATTGAACTACGTATCGTCTACAGCATAGCGCGTGGGCTATGAGCTTCCGTTGCGAATTACAAGAAAATTGGCACGGGACAAGTAGAGGGTTTTTTGGAAACATTGTAGCATGAATCTTTGATGTTTTTAAGGGGCACATATGGTATTGAAAAGTGATTTGCTCAAACTAGAACGCTATTTCGTAACTCCTTGACAGCTCCATCGTGTACTTGTCGTTTCTTCTCATATAGTCATAATACAGAACAAGATTACTCATACACTCCAAAGACTCCAGTGCTCTGTTGCTTTGGTGGATGTTTAGTATCCGTGGCCTGCCAATCCGTCAGCGTCAAGCTCAATCACACATCATCAAGAATACTTACGTCCAAGAGAACGTCCCATCTTCGACATCTCCTTAGCCTGAGTCTGCTTAACCTTAGCCCTCCTCGAATCCTCCTTCGCCTCGACCTCCAAGCGCTTAACATGCTCCCTCGCCTCCCTCACACTAAGTCTGGCCTCCTCCAGCGCACGATCAGCCTCACGTTCCGCCCTCTCAGCATCCTGGACTCGCGCTCTTGCCTCCAGAACAGCAGGGTCATGCTCGTTGCGATTTCCGCCTAGACGAGACAAGAAGCCGCCGTTAGAGTTACGACGAGACGGGGAGCGGGATGATGAGCGGGAGTGTCGACGGTCGTAGGATGAGGCTGAACCGCGGGAGTGGCGGTGGTGGGAGGATGTGGATGTTCGTGCGGAGGTGGGCTCGTGGCGGGACGAGGAGGAGAAGAGGCCGTGCTTGCGGGGGGGTTCCTCGCGGATTGGCTCTGGGGAGGGTTCACGATGACCAAAGAGACCCATGATGATGATTTATAGTGATGATTTATAAGTGTAGTGTAGTGTAGTATAAGTGTAAGTTGATACCGTGTAAGTGGTAGTGGATATCGTGTAAGTGATCAGTGTAGTGTAAGTGAAGAAGTGTATTATCTGGAGAATGAAAAAAGAAGCTTTTCACAAGAATCTAGGCGTCTCTTGGCCTCTATTTCTATTATTTCCCATCCCTACCAGTGATGCCATTCCCAACTATGATCGCCAAAACTTCAAACCTGCTTTATTACCGTGACGTCAATGTATGCGCGCAGGGTAGCAAGGGTCCAACCAATCACGATGTCGAGATGACGGTATCAGTGGCGTTGGCGGTGATGACATTCAGGGCATGAAAAGTGAAATTATTGGTGTAAGAAAGATGATCAGTTGTAATGATGCATCAATGCCTCTGATATCATACAGCTTGAGGGGTGCTGAAAGGAATGTAACACGTTTGCCAAGATATCAGAATTCCAGTGTCGACGTTGTAGGTTTAGAGTTTATCAACGGTTACACTCCGCAACTTAATTGACTGCATCATCAATCTCATACAGTAGCCTACGATCTCTGTGGACCAAAGATCTACAGTCCATCCTCTTCTCGATGCTTGGCCTCACCTTTTGCTGATATCTCATCGTGATCCCTCATCAGCGTGGCTGTGCACTTTTGCCCCTCAAAGTCTCGGCACGTTGCGTACATTGGTCTCACCAGCTAGAATCAGAATCATCTCATTAAGAACGCGCTAAGTTTACAATTGAAGAGACAAAACAAATGCCGTGAGATGTAATCGGTAGACATAAAAAAAATAAAGTAGTTGTAGCTAGAGCGTGACAAAATGACTTCCCCACGTAGTCTACTCCTCCCGCTAATTTGCCTCGCATTCCGACCGAAAATAGCCTGTAAATAGTAAATAGCAAAAAAACAACGCAGAACACCAGATTTCCCTATGTGCTTTATGCCGCACGATATATACAGTGAAAATACCCATGGCGGGCCAAAAATAAGCCATGGAGCCGAATAGAGCCACATCCCTGCTTCGTTCGATCACATTCGATGGATGACAGGTGGTCTTCGTATTCGATATTAAACGCTCGTATCGTATCATGTTCACATAACAGTGCATCCGCCCTCCTCGCGATCCTTCTTGACGCTCAGCGCAACACGCGCCGCCTCGGTGAAAGCCTCGTTGACACCTCTGTTCTTCATGGCGGAACACTCGAGGTATCGGAGGGCGTTTATGCGGCGCGCCACCTCGAGGCCCTGGTCGTAGTTGATCATGGGGCGCTTCTCGCGGGGTTCTCCTGATTCGTTCTCCTCCTCCTCGCCTTGCTCGCGGAGATCGCACTTTAGCGCTACGAGGACGAGTTTGGTGCCGGGGCAGTTGTCGGCGATCTCGCCTACCCACTTGGATTCGACGTTTTCGAGCGAGTCTTTGCTGTCGACGGAGTAGCAGAGCATGATGAGATCTGTGTCGTCTGGGATGCATTAGTTTAGTTGGAGTTAGTGTGTGTAGAGAGGCCAAGTACCGTAGGATAGCGAGCGTAATCGGTCGAATTCTTCCTGGCCTGCTGTGTCCCAGAGGGATAGCTCGATGTGGACATTATCGACAAAGATATCTGCGTTCGTTAGCGATGCGTATACGCAGAAGAGCCGTGTATCGTACCGTGGACGTAGTTCTCAAAGACGGTGGGTTCGTAGACAGTAGGGAAGTAACTATAATCAATGAGCCTCTCTTCATATGCGTCTCCTTTAGAACATACCCTCTCGTAAAGACGTTCAACAACGATGTTTTTCCACAAGCACCATCACCCCTAAATCAGATCAGCGCAATGCCCTCCATTCCTCATTGTATGTGACGCACAGCAACACCAGCTTTCGCTGCACAGTCTTGGATCCTCCACAAAGAGCAGGCATTCTGACAAATGTGATACAAATCGTGGGTATCTTCGTAGTTTGTAGAAGAAAAAGAGAAAGACCGCTGGGTTTTTCGCGTCGTTGAAATAAGTTGAATCTCGGTTCCGTGCAGGCCCTGTTCAAGGTTCAAGGTTGGCGTGCGCAGATCGAATTCGCAGGCGAGAAGAAACCGTTGGTAGATATCGATAGACGCAAGGCGGACTGAGGCGTTGAATGTAGGGATCAGGAAATGAATGGTCGTTTCCAGGTCTCGAAAGAAGAATAGAGATGCAAGGTTGTGAAGTGGAAGTTGAAGTCAGAGAGAGGCCAGCGCAAGGGAAAATGGGGGGCACTGGAACTCTAGACATTGGGTCCTCTCAAGCAGTGGAGTCGACAGCGAGAACGCGGGCAGGGATTATTTTCGGCGCCTCTTGAGGGTGGGGAATCCAACCCCATGACAGAATAAACCTCCCACAATCACTGCTCTAGGTTACGGGGCTTATTTCTGTCCCTCTTTAAATGTGTCCCCTTTTTTTCTGCACATCCTGTGGAACCACTTTCTCTTTTTCTTGCAGTAGCATCGACCCGTTACGTTAATTGGCTCTTTCACCCGTCGCTACCAAGATTGCCTCTTTTAAAGTCCCGGTTCATTGAATGCGCCAAAGAGGGTTAAGCTCCGGAGTCTTTAATTCGATAGTATTAGCTTCGATGACACTGATGCTACGTCGTAAACACATTGCAAATAACTAATCATGACATGTGAATAACGAGAATGTCCTGTGCATGTGCATAAGAGAGAAGCGGCACCTGAAACTGTACCTGAATTTGAGTTAGGTTGAGCTGGTGTCGTGACGACGATTCATGGTGGCTTTGCGACTGAATCGTAACATCAAAGTGGCTTCGTTTATTTTCCGCCCGCAGAGGTAGTAGGTATCACGTGGAAGAGGCGATATTGCAACACTGAAAAGCCAGCTTGTTCAACATTGGACAAGAGACTTATTTCTATTAAAACCTTGACTCGGTTTATGCCGATGATCCCATAACTCAACCTGACAGTCCAATCTAATGATGTCGTTCAACCGTAAATGTGCAATAAGAGCAATCAACAGAGGCCGCCCAGTGTAAAATCCATCTCTAATCTTCGTCCCTTTGATATCCACGACGCGCTCCGCCCATACGTTCTGCAAGACCCTTGTGACCTGCTTGTTGATGTAGCTTGTTCACGAAGCCACGATCGCCTCCGCGCTCTCGTGCCTTGTCATCTGCTTCTCGAAGTGCTGCCTCCCGTTCTTCCAGGGCCGTAAGACGCTTTGAGCGATCGTCGTCGAGCTCTGTTGCTGCAGATTGCATGGCGGCTAACTTGCGCTGGCGCTCTTCCTCCTTGGCTTTATCGTCTTCTTCGTTGTTCCGTGGCCGCCTGTCGCGAGAGTCGGGGTAACTTCTTCGGAAGTCTCTGCGACTTTCGCGGGGACGCTCGTCGCGTGGTCGCTCATGACGGGAGCGGTGCTCACGTCTGTGTTCTCTGTCCTCTGAATCGTCGCGTCTTCGTCGTGAACGGTCATCTCGACTATCGTCTCTGCGTCGCCTGTGCCGATCTTCTCTTGAATCATCGCGACGTCGTGGACTTTGAGATCGCGAATCAGAGCGTCGTCGTCTGTGGTGTCTATCGTCAGGGTCCGCGCTGCGATGACGATGCCTCCTTCGGTGCCTGTCGTGTCGATCTTCTCTCCTCCGAGACTTTTCCTTTTTCTTCTCATCATCAACTCCCATCGAGGAGAGTAGCTGTCGGCGCTTGATCGGATCGTTCATCATGGCTTCGTAGGCAGCTTGTTCTTGTCGCTTGATAGCCAGCAACGGATCATCGCGAATCTTTGCAGCTGTATCCCTCGCAGTATTCGCATTCTGCAGCGCCATGAAACTCTCGGTCCCCGCATCTTTCTCTAACTTCTTATGCTCTGTGCCCTTGATAAGGTTGTCGATACGCCGCTTGCCCAGCAAGTAGGCTTCTGATTCTTCTGTCGTGCCACCTTCTCCATCGTTGGGGCCTTGGTACATCCAGTCAACGCGATCAACGCGCTT
This sequence comes from Fusarium veterinarium, assembly GCA_019191175.1. NCBI lineage: Eukaryota > Fungi > Ascomycota > Sordariomycetes > Hypocreales > Nectriaceae > Fusarium > Fusarium veterinarium. Next base: position 2,034,677 of record JAHARR010000001.1, read on the forward strand.
TTTTCCTCCTGCAGCCTCGAGCTGTCGTTGGACTTCTTCATTTTTGAGTTCCTCTTTGATTTCGTCGATACGCTGTTGTGTTCGCTTGCGCTCGGCCAGGGCCTTTTGCTCTTCATCCCAGACGGCCTGTTGATTGCGCCGCAGCGCGGGATGGAAGGACTTCTTCAAGTTAAGATCGCCTCCACCCATTTTGAAGGTTGTTTGGGGTATATGTCGGAGGAGAAGAAGGGGACAGCTTTGATGATGATGTAGAGGGAGGAAAGTTGGTTGGTTTGATGTTCAGTGGGGTGGCAATTGTAGGCACTAAGGCAACTGGGCGCAGATAAGAAGAAATGCATGGGCCCCATATTTATATTTATCCTAGAAACTTAGACCAGCGATTCTATGTGACAAAAAGGCTTCGACAAACTACCGTAGAGTTAGGGGACTCGCTGATGGGTTTATTTTGACGCCCTCTAATACAGTCTCAAGTTTTCTTGCTCCCTGAGGTTATCCTCGAGGTCATCCAGCTTTTTAGGTTTTTTATCAGTAAATTAAACAGTGGGACTCCTATACCCGGCCGACATGTCGGTGGCCAAAAACCAAATATGGTTTATCTGCCTGAATGACTCCATAGCTGCCTTGATGAAGACCAATTACTTCGAGGGGGAGGACAGGAGAAACTCTGTTACAAAACTCTCTATCTCTGCCTAATATATGTATAGAATTTACCCGAGTCTTTTTGTCACTTGGGATAAAAGTCAGAAGTTCTGGGGGAGGCAACCTTGAACGTCAGTCTCGCCTTATCGCTCCTGGTAGGGTGAGCGCATTGAACTCATATAAGAACCAGAGCATCAACATTCATGTGTATACAAGAAATGGAGTTCCTAGCAAAGCGAAAGGTCTGGCGCGGCTGCACCCATCGCTTTGATACAAGTCACGCAACATGGTGTATGACGCTCCCTCACAGGCAAAAGCATGGCCAATGCTGTCTTTCGAACCACGACTGATCTGCTTGCCCAGACCCTCCAATCCCATGAAACCCAGTCACATGTCATCTCCCTGGTCCTCTGCTGCATCGATCGTCAGACATAAAGCATCCGTTCACCTCATATAGACCATTGTGAAAGTAACGTTCCAATGCATTTCCTCTTGTATTGTACATTCCTGTCTATGATACACAAGATATTCCGTCCCTTCAGCGCCCTCTTCATCATTGTGTAGTCGTACATTTCCGTTTCGTTGCTTGTTGACGCAGTATTCGAACTCGTGGACTGCAAAAAGCGAAGAGCAGCCTAGTGGGTGAAGTATTTTAGGTGCGGAATGAGAGAAGGTTTATAGGTTCTAGGACGGATACCACTAGACCACTCTTCGGTATAGGTAATAGAGTGATTTTGGTAAATAAGGGGTGTGTAGTCGTACATTTCCTCTCGTTCGATTCCGTCCCCAGCTCTTTACCAACTGGCTCGCTTCACACCAGGCAGGTTTCCAGCCATAGCCTCCATTCGGAAGTTGTACTACAATCGTCAGCCCAATTCTCAACCCCTCGTTCTTTATCGGACTTACTCGAGTCATCTTAAAGTCACTCAGCACACCACGTCCCTGACCACCCATGATACATCTGTTTCGAATCTGCGTTGGTCGAGTATAGCAGTGCATCTGTGTCAATTGGAGCTGTGCCTCGGCGCGGACTCGTGGGGGGAGGGTTGTGTTGCGAATAATATATCGGAGAGCTTGTCTATCGGCCTCGAGTTAGCCCTTTTCCTCCTCGTGGGTAACCTTTCCAACCGATCATTGTGTTCTGCGTGGGGAAGAGTTTGCGCACCTCTCGGTCTCGTGGGCCTCAAAGACCTTTCGCTTTGTGTGGTCGCGCAGGGTGCGGACGTTGACGAAACAGCCCAGATCGAGCTTCTTGGCGCGGAACATCGACATGGTGGGCGGTTTGGACGGGGATGTCGATGATGAAGCTGTCGGGAGATGTTCAATTGACGACGAGCCAAATTCAAGATGGAGTATGTGTTGCCGAAGATTAGCCGATTCTCTTAATCCCAGTGCTCCAGGTTGTAAGTCAACACAATCGGCTGGACTTGTCAGCGTAAATATCTCATACAGTGATTAATTAATGGGCTACTGGTCACTTGGATTAATTCTCTCGTCATTATTGACGTGTTTTATTTGCAGCTTTATCTAGTGCTTTGGCTGTTCTTGATTGGCTCACTCGTATAGGCGCTGAATTCAAGCCACTCAAAATGCAATGAACAAAATCTCAGTGTTGATCCAGACAGTCAAAGCTATACGGCATTGTTTTAAAAGATACATATTGTATCAACGAGAATTAAAAAGCTAATTCTTAGAGTGAACCTTTAAAGCTATTTCACTTGATCTTAAGTGCATCAAGCTCTGTACCTGATCTAAACCTCATTGATCTAGGGTATACAATGTGGAGTGATGACCCCCAAACCGTCCAGGGGATGCTTGGCCTGGAATGCGACGTGACGCAGCCTCTGGTCTTGGTACGATTAGCTAACCACGCAGCTGCAATAAACCTGAACAATCAGCCTGAATTTCTCAACAATGGAATTCATGCCTCACATCTAACCACAAATACTAGCTGATCCATTTCCATCATGGATCACAGTAGGGAGAATCTCCTCAATGGAGCCGACCGTGCATCCTTTGACACAAGCGACGATTCCGATGCTTACTCTGACATCGACGCAACTGATTATCTCAACAAGAATAAGAATGCCCAATCTGACGCTGCGGGTAAACGGCGTCTACGATATCTTAGAAGCTGGCGCGCAAAGAAATGCTGCTTCACCGTGATTGGCACTCTCATAGTTGTTTGGCTCGTCATATCAGCTATTGGAGCATTTGCCTGGAAAAAGATAAAGACACCACCCGTTGAGGGAGGCTCACCACCATGGTACCCCAGTTCAAAAGGCGGTACTTCCCAGAATTGGGCAAAGAGTTATGATCAGGCTGCTGAGCTGGTTAGTAAAATGACCTTGGCTGAAAAAGTCAACATTACTACTGGAACAGGATGGAGTATGGGTTTAGCAGTCGGCACGACTGGCGCCGCCAACAACGTCGGATTCCCAGCGTTGGCATTGCAAGATGGACCTCTTGGAATACGATTCGCGGATAATGCAACTGCCTGGCCAGCTGGTATTACCGTTGGTGCCACGTTCAACAAGAAATTGATGTATGAGCGTGGACGAGCTCATGGGAAAGAAGCAAAGGGCAAAGGTGTCAATGTTATTCTTGGACCGGCCATCGGACCTCTGGGGAGAGCACCCGCTGGTGGGAGAAACTGGGAGGGCTTTGGTCCAGATCCTTATCTGCAGGGCGTTGCTGGTGCTGCGACGATTAAGGGGATACAAGATTCTGGAGTCATGGCGACGATCAAGCACTTTATCGGAAATGAGCAGGAACATTTTCGGCAGGCGTGGGAATGGGGTCTTCCGAATGCTATCTCATCCAACATTGATGATCGCACGCTACATGAGATTTACGGATGGCCGTTCCAAGATGCTGTCAAGGCTGGTGTTGCGAGTGTTATGTGCTCGTATAACATGGTCAACAACTCGTATGCCTGCCAGAACTCAAAGCTTTTGAACGGCATTCTCAAAGATGAGATGGGATTTCAGGGTTTCGTCATGTCGGATTGGTTGGCTCAGAGATCTGGTGTCGCGAGTGCTCTTGCTGGGTTGGATATGAGTATGCCGGGAGATGGACTCAAATGGGCTGATGGCGAATCACTCTGGGGCCCTCGACTCACGCAAGCTGTTCTGAACGGATCGCTGCCGGTGGACCGACTGAACGACATGGCGCTTCGAATTGTCGCATCTTTCTACCAGCTTGGTCAGGATAAGGATGAGAATAAGGGTCCGAACTTTTCATCGTGGACTTATGACAAGAAAGGGAAACTCGCGCCTGGAAGTCCCTCACCTCAAGAGGAGCAGGTAGTCAACCAGTACATAAACGTGCAAGAAGATCACGCTGAGTTGGCCCGTCAAATTGCCATTGAAGGTACAGTTCTGCTCAAGAATGACGGCGTGCTTCCCCTAAGCCGCGAGGGCAACTTGGCCAATCAACCCGAAAAGAGGAAGGAAAAGATCAAGATCGGTATTTTCGGCGATGATGCTGGCCCTGGAAAGGGACTCAATTACTGCCCTGATCAAGGCTGCAATGAAGGTACCCTCGGATCAGGCTGGGGCAGCGGTGCAGCTGACTTCCCATTCCTCGTTACTCCCGTCGAGGCGCTGCGAAAGAATTTTAACAAAGACAAAGTTCAAGTCAGCGAACATCTCTCCAATAAGATCAAAGACCCAAAGAAGGTTACAGAGCAGGACGTTTGCTTAGTCTTTGCCAACTCGGACGCAGGCGAGGGATATTTATCATGGAACAGCGTTCGAGGTGACCGCAACGATCTCAACTTGCAGAAAGGAGGCGATGCGCTGATCATGGAGGTCGCCAACCTTTGTGGCGATGGAACAGGCACGACTATCGTGGTCATTCATGCTGTTGGGCCTGTTGTCATGGAGAACTGGATCAATCACCCGAGGATCAAGGCTGTGCTGACAGCTAATCTGCCTGGCGAGGAGAGTGGAAACGCTATTGCTAGCATTCTTTTCGGCGACGAGAGTCCCAGCGGAAAGCTCCCTTATACGATTGGCAAAGCTCTTCCTGATTACGGCGAAGGCGCTCAGATCCTGTATCTTCCCAACGGGGTTATTCCGCAGCAAGACTTCAAAGAGGGACTGTACATCGATTACCGACATTTCGACAAGCACAGCAAGGACCTTCGATATGAGTTTGGTTATGGCCTGTCATACACTACCTTTGAGTTCAGAGACTTGAAGATCTCAGTGAAGGAGGCAGTCGCAGGACTTCCGGCCTCACGTGCACCTCATGCGAGCGCAAAGCCGCCCAAACTGGATGATAAGATCCCAGATGTCAAGGAAGGTCTATGGCCCAAGAACATTCGCAAGCTGAAGAAGTGGATTTATCCCTATATTGACTCTCCTGATGACATCAAGAAGGGCGACTATCCCTACCCCGATGGCTACGATATCGAGCAACCGCCCTCACCGGCTGGAGGTGAAGAAGGTGGTAACCCCGATCTCTGGAAGACTGTCGTCACTGCCTCCCTTACCGTTAAAAATACAGGCTCCGTGGATGGGAAGGCTGTTCCCCAACTTTACCTCTCATACCCCGCAACATCAAAGGTTGACCATCCTGTCCGCGTTCTCCGTGGTTTTGAGAAAGTTGCTCTGAAGAAGGGCGAGAGCAAGAAGGTTGAGTTTGAATTGACAAGGAGAGACTTGAGTTACTGGGACGTGGAGGAGCAGAATTGGAGGGTCACAGATGGAGAGTTTACGATTGCGGTGGGAGAGAGTTCGAGGAATTTGAAAGCGACGGGTACGTTCAAGTCTGATGGTACCCCAGGTAATTTGATCATAGAGGGTTAGCGAAATTGTATGCTTGGCTAGTCGGCACTTGGACAAGACTATCATGATTCATTATCGCAATCAATTTCATTACTTTTTTATCAACATCTAATTATACGCCCTCAAAAACTCCACCAGAGCCATCATGGCCATAGCCTGTCCATAAGGCATACTCGTCCTAGGAATATCCTTATAATGCTGCAAATCATGTCCCATGCCTGTTCCAAACGAGGTATTCAACAACTCTCCCTCAGGACTAATATTCTCCAAAACAGCCTTGATCGCCTTAACAGCTACCTCAGAGTACTCCTTTCCAATATATCTCTTCCTCTCCGCCTTGAGAATACCATACGCAAAACCCGCTGTCGCACTGGCTTCGACGTACGAACCCTCTGATTCAGGGACGTCGAGAAGGGTGCTCCACAGACCATTTGCGCGCTGCGTCTTCGCAAGGGCTGCGCATTGGCTATCGAGTGTGTTGATGAGATGTGAGCCAATGGGGTCATCTTCCTTGATACCGATGAGTTCGAGGAATTCGGGAATGACAATGGTAACCCAGCTGTTACCGCGCGCCCATCGTGCATCAGCAAAGTTATGACCACCATCCTTGAATGTCCATCCGTGGAAGAACAATCCAGTCTTTGTATCAAACAGATACTGAATATGCAGCAAGAACTGCTTCTTCGCTTCAGCGACGTATTCCGGCCTGTTGAGCACAAGACCAATCTTGGCAAGCGGCATGACAGTCATCATGAGGGTATCATCCCAAAGCTGCTGCTCATTGACCTCAAGGTACGTAATATGCTGGAAACCACCATACTTTGTCCTGGGGAGGTCATGCATCGCCCACTCAGCCCAAGCATCCAACCAAGGAAGATATGTAGGATTCTGAGTCTTTTCATAGACATACGCAAGCGTGAGGAATACAGCCATGGTGTTGATGTTCTTTCCCTTGTGGCCCTCTGCGAAACGAGCTTGGAACCAATCCTCAATGATCTTGAGCCATTGGTCCTCGCCGGTCATCTCGTAGTACTTCCATATTCCGTAGAGACCAATGCCGTGGGTCCACTCCCAGTCGTTCCAACCTTTTGTGTCGATGATACGGCCATCTGCTAGGGTCATGAGGAATTCGCCTGTTGTGTCTTTTATGTTGACGAGTTCGTGGATGAGCTGTTGGATTTGCTTGTGGACGTCTTGCGACGCGATGTCGTGTACGTGAGAGGGCATGATGACGGTGTCTTGCTACTCAAACAGGGTATCTTGTGGAGGAGAGATGAGTTGTTTGGTAGAGGATGAATGAGGGTATTCATAACCCCTCGTCGTATCCCAATGATTCTCTTGGCAGTCCACATGCTCGGTCCGAAGTACACCGAGGGCGCCTATCATGAGGTTGAAGCTTCATCTCTCCGCACTTTTTGGTTGTGGGGGTGGGGCATGAAACTGGGGGTTGAAGATGGGGGCGGAGTAGTCAACCATTTCCAATAAAGCACAGAGAGACGAAAAGACTCAGCTGAAGCTTGTGAAGTGATTACGTAGTGTCATTTGGGGGAGTGGTACGGTATATTGCGGCTTGACTACCGGAGTTCATCATGGCAATTGAGCAGAAAGGCCTTTGGGTGAGTGACTGAGTGAGGGGATTACCGCTAAAGAAACCGCGGATTTTAGCGCATTTCCTCGGATCTTCAGTGGGTCTACCTTAATTCCCCCCACTGAGCCAAAACCAGGTCAGCGGAGAAGTCTTCCTCTTTCGCTGCCCGTCGCTTCCCCTTGCCGAATGCTGCCTTCGGTGACGGAGAAAATTTCAAGGTGCGGAGTAATTCCAAAAGAGCCGCTTACTTGCTTGGATTCTCCAAATTCATCGCCAAGAGACGGGACGGATGCGGCTGTTACGATGAGGCGTAAGGCACAGCATCGTCGCTATTGCCGTTGGATATATTCTTGAAGGGTAGTTGTAGACTGAGAGATCTCACTTAGGATAGATATCCGAAGTGAAGCTCCAGGCAAACTTGTTGAAGATTCAGTGGACCCCTGGAGTAGTTTATTTGGGCCCTCAAGATCAAGGTCTGAAGTCATGTCAAGATTGATGAGAAGCATATCTCGCTCCCATGCAACCGTCCAATCCATACGGGTCAACACAGGAGCCTCCTGTCCTCATACAACCCAGCAAATCATGTCATACGCTGATCCTACCCTCCCTGGCATACCTTAACCAGGGCTTATTTATCCCGTAGAGCGGATCCCCAGTGACGAAACCCTGAAGATGCCGCGTTGCCGAGTTGTAACTTGTAGATAATCTTCCTTCTTACTCGGCGCCTCGGGCAAAACTCCCACGAGATAAAAAGAGGGAAAAACTCAATCTTGGCTGGAGTAAGGAAACTGGGGCAATATGGGGTATTTCTCACAAGTAACGTTGACATCTGGGGCCCCAGATTCCCGCCCCATCACCGTATGTCATAAAAGGAACACAACCCCCTCCTGTATCTTCTAGTCCATCTCATCCTCAATTTCATCCCAATTACCAAATCGAGATGGCTTCGGAAATTCAGCGCAAGAGATCTGTCGACGAGGTCGAAGATCTCGAAAAGCCAACTCAGCACTCTGAACGAGTCGACAAGGAACTCGCACAATATGTCTCAGACGTGCGTATCAACATCTCGCCTGAGCGCAGTGCGGAGCTGCGAAAGATGATTGATAAGAGAGTCCTTGTCATTATGATCTTTACGTATTTTCTGCAGGCTATTGATAAGGGGACGTTGTCGTTTGCGTCGATTATGGGGCTGACTGCTGATACGGGGTTGGAGAATCCTGATGGGACCGTGTCTCAGCATGTGAGTTGCCAATTACTTTCTCAATTTTTGTAATGACCTGTGTGCTAATTGGGGTGTAGTTCTCGTGGCTTACGACCTGTATTTACCTCGCTATCCTCGTTGTCGAATATCCCCAGAACTGGCTCATTGCCCGTGTCCCTATCGCGAAATACCTCTCCTTCTGCATTGTCGCTTGGGGAGCTTGCCTGGCCTGCCATGCTGCTTGTCAAGACTTCAAAGGTCTCATTATCGTACGAACATTACTCGGTATCTTCGAGTCAGCCTGTCAACCATGCTTCGTTATCCTCTCAGCCATCTGGTACCGACGTGAGGAACAAGCCTCCCGAGTCACCTACTGGTACGCCTACCTCAACCCTCTCACTATAGCATCTCACTAACCGGTCCAAGGTACATGATGAACGGCGCCCAACAGATCGTCGGCGGTCTTCTCGCCTACTGCTTCTCCCTCATCAAAACCGGTCCCCTCAAATCCTGGCAATGGCTCTTCCTCTCCTACGGCGTCATCTCCGTTTTCTTCGGCGTGTTCGTCGGATGGTGGATGCCTGACTCCCCTATGCGAGCCAAATGCTGGACTGAACAGGAAAAGCACGAGATGGTTGAGCGTGTTCGTGATAACCAGACCGGTATCCAGAACAAAACGTTCAAGAAGGAGCAGTTTATTGAGGGTCTCAAGGATCCTCAGGTTTGGGGATATGCTCTCATCGCGCTTTGCACAACGTTACCTACATCAGGTCTGGGTGCTTTTGCGAATATTATTATTAAGAGCTTTGGGTTCAGTACCCTTGAGACGCAGCTGTTGGCTATGGTGTTGGGCTTTTATATCGTTATTGTGCTTCTGTCATCGGCTTGGCTTGTCAAGAAGACGAACCAGAACCTGTTGGTAATGCTTGGATTCTGTATTCCGTAAGTCTGTTCCTCAAGCTTTCTTGATCACCGCTAACAACTTAGTTCCTTCATTGGTACAATCCTCCTTATGACCCTCCCCAACAAGACAATGGCCCAACACATCGGCCTCCTCATCTCCTACTACATAACCCTATCCTTCTGGTCCGCCCAAACCCTCGCCCTCTCCATGATCTCACGAAACATCGCCGGACAAACCAAGAAGACCGTCGCGGTCGCCACCAACTTTATCGTCTGGGCAGCCGGTAACGCCATCGGTCCTCAAGTCTTCCTCTCCCACGATGGACCCCGCTACTTTATCGCTTTCGCCACTCACCTCGGCTGCTACTGTCTTCTTGTTATTGTCATCGTCTCTCTGAGATGGCATCTTCGACGAGAGAATAAGAAGCGCGATGCGTTGGCTGAGTCGGGTGTTGCGGAGGCTAGTTCGACTTACACAGGACAGGCTTGGGAGGATCTTACGGATAAGGAGAACTTAAGTTTCCGTTACGTGTACTAGGGGATAGATCGTGTAAAGAGGTATGTGGATGCAAGCGTCGAGAAATAGGTAGAAATGTAGATCATCAAGAATACATTCACTCTTGCAACACCCTTACTGTTTCTGAATTGTTTGTTATCGACTAACTAGAGTATGAAGACGAAAGGCCTTTTGTTCCCTCCGGCGGCCATATCTGATAACTTCCAGGAAGCATGTGTAGTGACTTGGGGAATTGAATGGTGTAGTGACTATGGGCTATTGTGACCTGATCATTGTTGTAAGTCCAGGAAAGTCTGGTGGAACAGGAGTAGTGGCCAAGGGTCGTCATGGCCAGGGAACTTGGGAAGAGCAGGTGTTGTGACTTGGGGGTTGAATGGTGTAGTGACTCGGGTCTATCATGGCCTTGATCATCTTTCTTGTGAGCCCGAAAGACTCTGGACGATATGTCGAGATCAGTAGCATCATGGTGGGCTATCACTGAAGCTCCTGTTCCAAGCGTTCTTCCTGCGCATTGCCTCGGATATAAGCCTCAAGACCCTCAATATGATGATCTAGAGCATTTAAAAGAGGCCCGTTGTCTTGGCAAGACATGAACATCCTTAAAACTTCGGCTGCCAGTTCCAGGTACAGAAAAAGTCTATCGTTTGATTCCGCGGCTCTTGCATAGTCCATCTCTGAGATGACGACCCTGATCAGGGATGAAGAACTCATGTTATAGCCGCTGACCTCATCAGCATTGCGATTCCACCAATCCGGGTCAGACAAAGTGCTCGCATCGTATCTAATGGTGCGGGCCATAGCCTGGGGGCACCAAGAAAGGATGCTGTCTTCTACCAGGCCTAGAGCTGTAGCAGGGTTCGACAACTTTTCCCGGAACGCATCGATGAGCTCAAAATCTTTCATGTACTTGGACCTGGCAAGGTTAAGCTTGCTAAGAACCTCGGTAGCAGTCGGTTTTATCTCAGCAGTAAGCATGCGATAAAGCTCATCCGAAAGCTTCCGCCAAACGACGTGGGTTGTCTTCCTAGGTGATGCGTCAAGCAAGGCGATTATCGTACCCAGCCGTTCATCGACAGGTTCTTCAGGCATGCCATCGTACGTGGGAAGGCCATCATCGCCAGCTCGCATGCTCACCTTCAGCACACCAAGTTTGTCGAGCCACTGCAAGCGTCGATTCATTGCATCCAAGAAGTTCTTTCTCTGACCCGGCTCGAAAAAAACGTCCGCTGTCGTGCCATGCTCAAGAGGCTGAGGTTGATCCATGATATTTGATCAACCAAGTTAGTCTAGGTGCGGAATGTGGTAAGTTGGGGAGCTCACCTTGTTCTCAGGCCGGTCGGGGCCAGGATGGCATTGCAGGAAGCGCTTTTTGTGATAGGAGAGATAAAAAGAATGCGCGATGATCCTTGAGCATAGAGTAATTGGATGATAGACTTTTATTGTATTTGAGACAGTATTAGTGGTTGTTGAGGTTCCGCAGCCTTAATGCTTTGGAGTTGTGATAGAGACTGAAGGAGAAGAAGCCTTTGGGATGCAATTGAGATTAAGAAGGATATTGGCACTTGAAATACCCACGCGATCTCTTGATTAGAAAGCCTAAAAGTCCCGTCAACTGCAGCTCCTTGGGTGAAATCAACAGACCCGCTTCTGTCACTGCCCAGAACTGGCAGAAGTGAATTGAGTACCTTTGAGAGGTACCCGGGCCCCAGGGAGCAAAAGGCTTCTGACCCTAAGATTAGAGTAATAAAAAAAGGTAGTCCAAACGTGTACTAAATCTATCACACGTTTATCTAAATATACTCACTGTTTAGAAAAGAAGCCCTAAGCTTTCATGCCTCCTGGTAGATGTGAACCTTGTTGACGACCGGGCTTGTGCGGGCGATGAGATCAAGGGGATCAGTACACTCCACTGTTGCATACATAGATTGTAGGAGATATTTTCTGGTAATGATATCAGTGGAAAAAATGTTTGTTTGATGAATGATTGCTTTGTAGATCGAGAACGACGGAAGGCGGATGGAAAAACTGTGCTCCCAAGCTTCTGTGAACAATGTTATCTGTCCCCGTTTCACTCATAGGTCGAGTATAGGATAATGATGGTTAATCACTTGACCAGAAAGCCGTGATAGTCAATTCTCCTGACTCTGAAGGAGAGCCACATGTCAGGGCTGAATAGATGCTCTACTCTGGCCTCAGTTTAACTGCCAAGTAGTCGCTGATAGTGAATCGATCACTATGGCAGTGATGAACCTATCGATAATTCTTTGGTCTTCATCAATATAAGCTATGCTCTTTGGACGGTCAAGTTCAACTCATCAGCTCAAGCAACACACACACACACACACAAATACGCCTTGCCCACCCAACTCACCAGCATCATCACCCTCATACAGTCCTCTTTATTATTCACTTTCAAACTTACACAATGCGTCTAACAACAACCCTAGATCCCGACCACAAGTACTGGGACTGCCAAAAGCCTATCGGGGGTGGTGAGAATTGCAATACCGCCAACGATGTCAATGAGAAGAAATGTAGGCTGTGTGGCTACAAAATTGATGGTACGATGAGGATAATGGCAGTGGATGAAAATAAAAAGATTATCGGAGAGCTCCACAGCTTCGACTCCCAAACTGGTGAGATGACTTGGGAGTATGGGGATTTTTGAGGACTAGGCTCTCAACAACGGTCCAGTTATGAGCTGTGCGACGACCAACGGAGCGACTACGAATGGAGGAACTACAAATGAAGCGGCCACAAACAGAATGAGGACTATTGGAGAAAGAAAACACCGGAGCTGGAACTAACGGAGCGACCACAAACGGGAATCAGAGAAGGCTATGGGTTTGACCCTACCGTGTCTGTCCACTTTGGGGTCGGGAATCGGCGGGTTTGAAGACGGGCTTTCGGTAATTGGGATGGATAATTGTTCATTATCACGCATGCTTTTGTTTGCTCATCAAAGTCTATCCTAGACATTATTCTTCGAAACAAAAAAACAATAAAACAGTTTGAGCTTTACTCGTATCAATGTTTCACTTGTGATTAACCGTCTAAAGAACATGAAAACGAGTCAAAGGCGGCATATTCTATGTAAAGGCTTTGCTCCTCTCTGAACGTCGTTGATCTTGTGACACTCCAACGCTGTCTTTGACTCAGCAGCTTAACAGACCGTGGCTCTTGTGTTGTGAATGGGGGTGATAATTAATCTTCCACTTATCAAGGAAATCTCCCTGTTTCTGGTTTACTGGGACATGAAGGCTGTGATGAGCTAGTTGCTTTGTCTCTGAATAAAGGTCGTATCCGTGAACAAGGCTGAAGAGATGCAGCTCTCTGGCGCTTCATCACTGTCAAATACCGGGCTGAAATTTCTGGACATGTGAATCGACCGTACTAATTGTGATTCGTTCATTATTCAGTTCCCGCTGCCTACTGGTATAAGTGACGTTCCTTGTCCCTCCCCCAAAGCCATCAACACACAAACAACACACCAACCCAAAAAGACAGCATAAAAAAGACGCATTCAGATCATTTTGACTTCTATAAATTCAAAATGTCTCCTGCAGTTGACCGCACAGACGAACATACTCACTGGCGGTGTTTAGATTGCGAACATGCGAGAAGGCCAAAGGGCGTCAACAAAAAGGCCGATAAGACATGTGTCGAATGTGGGAGAGAAATTCAGCTTGCTTCAAAGGCCTTGAATGAAGCTGGAGAATACATTGGAATACTTGGCTTGATATCAGGTGAGGGAGAACTGTGGATATGGGAACCCAAGAAGTCCGAAAAGCGTCCGTCGAATATGGAGGAGGGCGAATCGTCAGGACAAGGTACTCAAGCCACTGCGGCCGAGTGAGATACGGCTTGATAGATGGGAATTGCCCGAATGAATACAGTTTCTTCCAAGATTCAGCGTATGGCTGTTTCTCCTAAATCGTCTTGTCTGTAAATGATAGTGTGTCCAAAATCCCCAACACATTCGTGCACACAAGTTCCCGAACAATCACGGCAAGAATTTACATCGATATTCATGTAATTACCAATGTAACTAAGATCCATATTATTGGCAGTTGTTCCTGACCTTGAAACCGACCACCTACCAAGTGAAGACTCCTCACTCAAATCACAGGCCCCGCTGGATGGATATTGGACTTCAGCGACACTCCAAATGTCATGTATAAAGCCGTGAATACTATTTCTTTCGCTTTCTGGGCCTACCGCGGGCATTGTTAGCAGTCTGATCTTCTGTGCCGTCTGTGCGCAAACATATATACGTTGTAAGCGTTGCGCAGCCCGATCCTTCGTACCACGCAGCAGCAGTCACTTAACCTCACATACGCCAGAGCAAAATACACGCTAAGGCTCAGTGTAACCGTAAATACTCTTGTCAGCATAGAAAATAAACTCTCCTCTTCGAAAGCAATATCCTGTATAAGGAACAGAACTAGATCTGGCCAATAAGCTGGGGAAACATGCTTGAGCGTACTGCCACCGGTGCGCGACTTCCAACTCCCTGTGCTAAGATCATTCCAACATAGTTCATGAACTCAATTATGGTAAGTAAAAGTATTTGGGGGTATTGTCTATTTAGGTGAGAGATTGCTCTAAGTAAGTGAGTTCCTCTCTCCTATCATGAGGCGGATTGAGAATCTCTTGAGGTATTGTTCAAAGAAGAGTTACATCACAAACAAGAGCATTCAGACTTTATGAATGTGATATATCTCCATTATTTGTAGGATAACAGTGATATTAATAAAGTTACATGCATAAACAAATCGAGATTTGTTCCAGGACAATGTAACTCGGCACCATAATGACAGCGCTGCAAGGAATGTGCTCGAAGACTCACAGAATCTAATTTATTGATGAACGACTCGGCGACTCCACTGATTGTGTGCCTGTTCAGTCGTCATTTCTCAGTGATTGCTAGGCTCTGGGGTCATTTGAGCAGCAAGCATAAGTAATCACTGATACTGAATGTTCTGAATGGGATTTATATCGGTACATGTGCAACTCTTATCTGCGAATCACTTTTCATTCACACGATCACCTGCATGAACTCATGTATATATCTGAGCATGTTTTCACCCTTCCCTCCACTCACTCATCAATTACGCAGCGAACCAACATCCCAACCCTGCATTCACTTACACTAACAACTCGCCCACATCCACACCTCAACAGCACCACTTACATCCCCACAATGTCAGAGAACGTTCAAAAGACAACAACCCAAGTTCGGGGTGATCACACAAAGTGGCAATGCCACAAGATGGTTAATGAACCAGGCCATGCCAGATGCGTTGCCACCATGAGCATGAACGTCAACACTTGCACACATTGCGGACAGCGTCGCGGGAAGAATGCAGTTGCTCTCGCTCAGAACGATGATGTTTTGGGTAGCCTTGTTGATTTTGAGGCTGATGGAACAGAGAAATGGCACTATAATCTCAAAGTGAACGGCGTGCATAATTGAGCCTGTTCGAGCTTGATAGGGTGAACATCACATATCGGCGTTCAGTGATTCAGCATAGAAAGAGATTATAAATAGACTCTACAAATACTTTCCTCTTCTCCTGTTCTTCATGTCGCTTAGCTGTTCAAAGATTGTACTTCCTTTCTTTATAACCACTACTCCGAAATACTGCAATCATGTCTACCCGCCGCCTCCTTAACGCACTCATATCTGGCCGCCTGCGTCCTGGGCTCAAGCCTGGCCGCCTAACACTTATCGTTCGCAAAGACCACACCAAATGGGAGTGCACCGAGAAAGTTGGACATAACGACCCAGGCGAGCCCCTTGAGTGCGGAGAGGTCATGAAGATGACGGAGAAAGTCTGTAAGAAATGCTGGTGCATTCGCAGAGTCGGCGCAGCTGCGCTGACCGAGGATGAGATGTATCTTGGTATGCTTGCTCGTATCACGAAGGGAATCAACGAGTGGTGGGAATATTATCCGGAACTGCAGGAGAGCGACGAATGAGCTCATTGAGCTTGCATGCCGCAAAGGTATGTGAGGATTCGTAATCTGAAAGGTTAGACTTAGGTAGTGAATACAGGCAGTAAGATGAATAGTGATGAATTGTCGATAGTCCACTGATTCATGAGTACAATGGGCCCGGCGTCTGCAAGGCCAGTGAAAGAATGCTTGTCTGACAATGAATACTACTCGTGATCCATGGCCAATTTCAGCTATAATAACTCCCCTTCACCGTGTGACTCTCACTCAAACAGCTCACACAGAAACATCTTACTACCCACAACTCAACTCAGCTTCTTGATCTATAAACATCACAAGCGACAAAGTCATGCCTGATATCTCAGAAGTAACCACATCCAAAGTCCGCAACGACCACACTCACTGGCGCTGCATGCACGAGACGGACGGAAACGAGTGCAACACTCGACTTCAGATGACTCAAGAACATTGCACTGAATGTGGCAGTAGCCGGGAGGAGGGCTCGTATGCTGAGGCGCATGATGGCTACCAGCTTGGCACTCTGGAATCTTTCGATCCGGATGGTAAAGCGATTTGGCACTATACTTTCATCAAAAATGGCTGTAGTTAATGAGCGTCGGTCCAAAAAAGGAGATATCCTAGAATGAGCCTCTGATTCGGTGTATACTGATACTATAAATTATACTCAATAGACTCTAAAACTTCCGTTTAATATCTTCTTCTAACATCACAGTACCAAAGTGCAAACTCATAAATGGAAACATCTGCGATACAAAGAACCCCATGACTGATAAGACGTGTAGTGTTTGTGGTATAGACCGTGGGATTCGCTCAGTTGCCCTAGCGAGTAATGATGATATGCTAGGGGTGCTTGCTTCTGTTGACTCAGAGGGTAGGGAGATGTGGTACTATAGTCTTACGACAAACGGGACATCATAGTTCAGTTGAGTATTGGTATGCAAATATGTGGTTGAGGTAAAGTGATATTGGCAGCTAGGGGGTAATGATTCAGATTTATGCAGACTCTATATAAGCCGCTGAGAGCACGCTCTCCTGCTACCTCCAAACACTTGCCTGCACACCCTAAGTCACCAGTATAAACGTCATCAATTTAGCTAGAATCTCACTAGAACACCTTTGCTACTTATGTCACTTCGTAGACCTACACAATGGCTCGCACTACTACACGTTGTGTTGACCATACTCAATGGAATTGCACCAAGTTCCTCATGCCCATCGACAAATGCAATGCCACAATGCCAATTTATATGAAGAAGTAAATTATCTGTGGTCGACAACGAGAAGTCAGAAATGCGGAACGAAGCTTCGGATTCTTGTCATGGTGGATTCGAAGGGTGAAGAGACATGGGATGACATTTAGTCTGAACTTTTTTGCGCTGTGATACACAGCGTATTTAGAGCTATTCAGTGTTACACTACTTATTACTGAGACTTGAGTCAGGAAGGAACCATATATAGCATTGTAAACTCAACTGCATTTCTCCCTTAGCTCTACACTACCCAACCCCAACATCTTCCCCAGCCAATACAGTACACGTATAGACAACTCGCAACTACAAAACCCAATTATCGAAAGCCCTCAAAGGCTCACCTAATCGACCCAAAATGCCTCTCATGGAACGTACAACCACCGTCCGCGCTGATCATACCCATTGGAAGTGTGTGAGACCCGAGCGGAACGGGGGCTACTGCAATACAACAATGGCTATGTATGAAAACCAGTGCAGAAAGTGCGCTGCTATTCGTGAACCCAGATTTGCGTATGCAATGACCCGAGAAGGGCATAAACTTGGAGTTCTTGGGAGTGTTGATATAGATAATATCGAGATGTGGCATTACGAACTGGAAACCTAGAATGGTGTCTCTTGGCGAAGAGAAGTCGAGTGGTTAGCAGGTGTTCGCCTCTGAAACTAAAAGGAGACCAAGAAGAAGTAAACTATAGCTGTATTCTATATGTTGTTGGCGCTCTTTCTCAATCTGAGCTCTTAAGAGGTATCATCAAGTTCACCCAACGCACGCATCCAGCCCATTGCCCATACTAATTCCCGTTTGCCGTCGAACCTTCAGCCTCCTCCTCGTATGTCACATCACCCTCCGTGAACTCCTCAACTGTCCTATCCACAATTGGACCGTCTGCATTAATATCGGGCAGCTTAGTATAAACCCATATTTCTTCACCTCGAGCCGTATAAGCTTCAAGCGTTCCGATTTCGTTCCAATCTGACCTCAAGGCCTTAGTCCCCTGGCCTCGAACCTGATTGCATCCAGGACATTTCCGGACTGGCTTTCTGATGGCACGTCCTTCTTTATCTCGACCATACCGAAACATGTTATTGACTGGGCAGAAGTCGCCGTTGGCTTTGGTCATGCATTGCCAGTGTGTATGATCCGCGCGAACGGCAGTGATTGGAGCCATGATGAAATTATTGTAGTGTCTGTGAAAAGGTTGTATAGATGCTGATTTGTGCGTTGCTGAGCCCTGGTAAAAGCGGTACGATGACGGCAACTTATACCGAACAACACTGGAGAGTCATAATTAATCACTCGATAAGTAAAGAGATTGGTTCAGATTGGAGGCCATGTGGCGAGGAAAGTAGTGATTCGGAACATGATTGCAACGCTGAATACATGGAGCAGTCCCTTCAACCGCAAAGCAAAATCCCGTCGGTCTGTGTCAGCTAGGGGACGGCGTTGCTGCCACATCATAGACTCATACACGCACCAAAGAGCAGCTAGACACTTCAATCACATTATCTAGACCTCACTTGTTCTTAGACTTCTTATAACCAGGTCTGAACAGGCTCATGATACCCCAGAATCTCCTTTCCTTGCCAATCATCTTACTCATCCAAAACCACTCCTCAGTAAAGCAATAGCAGTTACTACACGCATATTGTATATCTCACGGTAGATTCTCTACCATGTCCGATGACATGTCTGTATTCATGCATCTCAACGATACTTTCAAGCTTGTCAATAAGCCTATCGGTGAGATTGTTGGAACTCTTTAGAATGACGAAGAGACACTAGAAATGAACATACTATGGGACAGAACAATGCCACTGCAATGGCATTTGAAATGAGTCATTGTTCAGAGGATTACTGTTTGTCAAATGAACCTTTGGACTCAACGACATTGTTCAGAGGTATTGTTCATGTAAGCCACGATATATGCACGATACTTCACGGTCACGGAGTCGTGTCTTTTTAGCACATAAAACTCAGCACATATGTATTCAGGAGAACCATATTTTATACAGACTTCTTGGATCAATTGTGACTACTGCCTGACCACTGTACTGTCTCACCCACTAACCTCGAACGTAGGTAGTGCTAGCCCTCGCCTCCGAAAAGTCCATAGCCTCTGGCTCACGTAGCTTCCAGACAGGATTCCCATCCGAATTCGTTCTCTCAAATTCCCCAGTCTCATCAATGCCAGCGCTTAAAGACTTTGCTCCCTCGGCCAGTTCAGCGTCGCACCATTTACAACTCTTGTCCCCAACGCTGTTCATCTTGGTGCAGGTTGGGCTCATACAGAGCCAATGGGCGATATCGCTTGCAGTAGGCATGGTCATTTTGATTGTGGTGAGTGATCTGATAGTGGTAGAGTCGTGTGGTGTTAGGTTTATGTGACTTGGTGTAGTGCTTGATGCCCCGTGTAACAAGCCTGGGGAAGCTTGGGACTTATGTGTATCACTGGAGAGTAATTACAAACACTTTATTCACAGTTGTTAATTCCCAATCACTGTGTATAGATGTTCAGCAACCTTTGTTCAGTGTAACGCGACACCCTGCAGTGTGTGAACGACAAAGGGAGAAGCGTCAACGGCTCATTAGGCAGTCCACTGTTCTGTCCACGATCTGAGTCAGTGTACTGATCATGTCCCCGGAGCCATTGAAGACAGGTTGTGATTAATTGTATTTGTTCAGGCAATGCATTGGATCAATGTGGTATGCACGTAGGTGTAGGACACAATTTCTCCTAAGCGCGAGGTCACAGCGTCACCAGATTGGAAGCAAAGAATCTCATGTCATGAAAGCAACTCAATTTCTCTCCAGTAATTAAAGAATTCCCTTGATTAATTTGAAAATTCTTCCCCCACAAGCTGAAACAGCTGAGTATCGCCCCTCTGTTCAGTCGCTAATGAAATTAGTTGACCAATTTTCACTGCCATCTTCATTAGGGAAAAGCATCCAAAACCGTCCTCGTTCCCCACAGCCGAGACTCGTCTCTCCAAGGTCGGCCGTTGCACCGCAGCCACGTTTATTGCCACACTTGGAACAAATCTTGTTGTATATATCCTCATTTCTCCCTCCGCATTTCTTCTTGTAGGGCTCCCACGATGCGCCCCAGTTGCATGTCCATTTAGCGTTCTTAGGGACGAAGTCGTCGCCTTCTTTAGTCACCATGTATGAGTTCGAAGGATCTTCTTGTGTCGACGACATTTTGTAGAGGTATAGGTATAGTAGTGGTGTAGAGAGATTGTGAGTGTTTGTATTGCTGAACGTTGTGTTCTTAGAGAAGTGGTCATGGCAAATGGGAAAGACTCTCTCAACTTATACATGCTGGATGCAAGCGGTTTCTCACAAGACATTAATCAGAGAGACGCCATGCCTGAATGGCCTCCGTAGTGACTGCAGTCATTGATGTACAGTTGCTCTACCAAGACACCCTCTCGCTCACCTTAGGGCTGATGTGTTACTCACAAACACCGTAGGTAGCCTGAATCTTTTACATCTCCTCAGGCAATGTATTGTCTCAGTGACATTGAAGCAGATGAAAGACACAATGCCTTTTGTGTGCGAGTTCACTGCTAAGTTCTGTGTGGTGATATAAACTCTCAGCTACAGATCTCAAATGCAAATAACACATCTATCTGGCTCGCAACTTTCGAGTTCACTGCGTCATAGAGAGAGTCCTATTCCACTGGATCAATTCAATCTTCGCCTCATTACCTAAAGAGTCTCCCAAAAGGCCATTTAATTCTTAATATATCAAGCCCAAAATTCATTTCTTGCACGACTAAAGTCATACGTCCAGACTTCAGTCCGATCGTTCTCTATACTACAAATCTCCCAGCACCTCCCCTTTACCCCTTCGTCAAGCCTCTTCCCGACGTTTGAGATTGAAGCACAGCGTGCAAAACCACATTTGGTGCACTTCTTGTTCCTTATATCATCGTTTATGTGTCCGCATTGGGCTTCGATGGGTCCCCATTTACATGTCCAGACAGCATTCTCGGGGACAAAGTCGTTACCTTCTCTAGTTATAGTGTAAACTTTCGAAGTACCTTCTTGCTTAGAAGCCATTGCGTAGAGGAGTAGGTGGTTTGAAGAAGTTGATAATTACTGTATTTGCCATGCGTCTGTGAGGAGCGGTGGTTGCCAGCGGCAAGGTTCGCAACTTATACACGTGGGCGACAGACTGGCCCTCGCATCATAATCACAGAGCGAGAATGCCCAAATCACTGCCATACCAGTACTCAAATAATTTATGCATCTTCACTTAGTCAAAAATTCCATTCAGCCAGCTCCCCGTATTCACGGTCAGAAGTGTAAGTCCTTCAATCACCCACTCTGCCTCCAAATAAAGCTTCCCTTACAACGCACACTCGCAAGTCTTCCAAAGAGCCAAAAATAAAAAAAATAAATCGAGAGCTCGAAGTCGCATGTTGCGCACTTCATTTTACGCGGTACAGGCGCTATCCTTGACCTAATTCTCGCTATCGAAGTCGTTGATGCACGCCTCAAGGCAGTGTCTGGTCACGAACTTGAGAACCCGCACAAGTTGAAAGCACTGCCGGCAACGAGGAGGCAAATACCATAAGCAATTAGGCCATGGGAGAGAACAGATCATGCTGAAAACCCTTTGCTGTATTCCCTCTATCGTGAAGTGATGACCTTGCTAACCATACCCTCAACTACTGACTCTTCCTCTTGCTACCACTCCCATCACACGCAGCGCCCCCCTTGGCATCTCCTTCGTCCTCCGACGGTTTGTCCGGCTCCTCAAGATCCTCATCATCCACCTGCTTTTTCACC
This sequence comes from Fusarium veterinarium, assembly GCA_019191175.1. Taxonomy (NCBI): domain Eukaryota; kingdom Fungi; phylum Ascomycota; class Sordariomycetes; order Hypocreales; family Nectriaceae; genus Fusarium; species Fusarium veterinarium. The sequence continues at coordinate 2,056,339 of JAHARR010000001.1, forward strand.
ACATTCGCAACCCACCTCTCCATACGACTGACTTCAAATCCAACACCAGTGCTCATCCTTTTCCCCTCCCTACTATTTCCACCGACTTCACCGGTCCCCGACGACACGGGCGGACTATTCCCGTGGCGGATTCCAACGACATCACCGGAACCCTCAGATACAGGGCGACTATTCTCGGGATTGATTCCATCGATACCACCAGACTTCCAAGACACAGGCGGGCTGCTATTGAGAAAATTCTTGGGCAAGGTTCCCTGGCGAAGCTGATCCAGAGTCTCACGATCAAAGTAAACCCACTTCTCGTTGCCGTGCAGGTCCATAGACTGCAGCCAACCGATCTGCTTGTGGCTGGCGTTGAGAGCGTCGGCCGGAAACGCTCGTTCCTGCTTGCATGTAGCGCACCGAGCATCTGTCAGGGGGTTGATGATATTGCAGAAGAAACCTCTGTGGCATTTCCATGCGACGTGGTCTGGACGTATGCCGAAGGTGGCTCCTGTAAAGGTGCTGGAGGTGGGGGTGTCTGGGTTTGGTGGTGGTGGTGGTGGAACATTTGGCGACGGAGTATCTGGCTTTATTGGTTGTGACATGATGGGAGGTGATGATGGCTTGGACTTGGTATGTCTGCTGCGTGTTCTGATGATGATGGTGATGGTGCAGTTGATGAACAAGATGGAAATGATGAACAAGACGATGATGACGAAGAAGAGAGTTGCTGAGTTCATGGACTGGGTTGAAGAGAGGAGGTGGTGAGGTAGGTAAGGGCTTGTGCTGTGGAAGGAGCGAGACAGCGTCAATGACCAAATAACAGGCAGAGTTCCTGGTCTTCTATCAAGGTATGGACAATCAACCCGTATGATGAAGCGAAGTTGGAGAGGCATCATCTTCCAACAGATATTACTGAACTTTGATCACCAACAACCTCAAGGGCAATTCAACCTTTGTGGCCATGGCGAGACAAAGCCATCTCACGGGGAGTACAGTGCTTGTCCGTTTGACGACATGAGGGAGGTGAAATTGACAGTGCGCCCTAGCAAGATAACAGCCGGGTCATGTGAAAGTAAGGTACGAGGGATATCACCAATGGATGACGTGGAATAAGAAGAAGCACTCAGAAAAGATGAACGGGAACTTGATGGCGATGATCTTGAAGATGGTGGGAGAAGAAGTGAGTACCAAACGAGACAGACGACGATCATATGTCGGAATGGGAGGAGGATGAAGAGGCCACCAAAATGACACCAACGAGATGGTGATCATGGTGCGCAAAACAATCAGTGTCCGTTATTTCTGCTCCAACGCAGAGACTGGTCTGTATCAAACAGCTATTCTTGGGTATGTTTCCTCCAAGACAAAGCAACCGTATCCTCTGTCATCGCCAGTGATATTGTCATCCGTCCAAATCATCCACCATGGAAAGTACTCAATCATCAAGATTAAGACCCCCCAACAGCAAAGGAGTCCGAATATCAGCACCTGACTGATCCCGATCCCTATCCTCATTCTCATCCTTCGCATCTCCCCCTCCAACATCATCATCCAAAAAAGACCAATCCGCATCCCTAGCAATGCCACCAGCATCAGGCCGCGGCGGCGCAAACAAAATCCCCATGATCCTGTCCGAGGCCATCGTCAACGACGCCTTGGAGTATAACTCCTTCATCGCCTCGGCACTCTCGACATCAAATACAAGGCCAGCGTTTCCCTTGCCAATAGGAAGATGAGCACAAACGTTTGCTCGTTCAGGTTTGACGGATTGAATGTCGACGACTTTGAGGCCGAGAGTTTCGCCGCGCTTGCTGCGGATGACTTGGAGTTTCAGAGAGTCGACGTAGCGAAGAGGGTCTTTCGGGTCGGTGGTCTTGCGAGGATCGGGAGGGATGGCATAGGCGTGGCTTTGAGGGCCCGGAGATCGGGGAAGGATTGAGGAATGGGAGGGAGGATGATGTCGAGGGAGGTGGTCGACAGTACGGGCGCGGTTTCGGCCGGTCGGGATGGCAATAGGGGCAGAGGGCTTTGGAAGTGACGACATCGTCTTGTCGGTAGCCATGGCTGATGTTGAAGTGATGCTGGTGTTCCTCTTGTGTAGATAGGAGGGTTGACTGAAAAATGTTTGGGAGAGGAGATGATGCGATTTGGTAGATATGCGAGTTGATATGCTGTCAGTCGTTGCCACTGTCGTTTGCAGCTCATGCCAATGATCGCAACAATAGTCTCAATGACTCCATTCACTGCATGAGTATCACGTGGAATACGGTGGAAAGCAACCTTTATGGGTCACTGAATTGTTGTTGCAATGCCGTTTGCTTGAGCATGTTTGCTCCATATGCTCCTTCTTCATAGCCTTGGGTTGTACACAGTATTGATACCACCAGTGACAATCGTCTTAAGAACCATGTAATCATCAACACCATACCTGCTGCCCTCACGCCCCATACCAGAATGTTTGACACCACCAAATCTACAAACAGTCAGTCATTGATCCGCTGCAAAAAGTGTTTGTACTTACGGAGCAGCCCAGTCTGAGATGACACCAGTGTTGATGGCTACCATACCAAAATCCAATCTCTCCTGCACGCGGTGCGATCTCGCTAGGTTGTTTGTCATGATGTAAGAAGCCAATCCTACATCAGACTTGTTCGCCCTTGCGATAACCTCGTCTTCTGTCTTGAACTTGGTCAACGCCGCAAGTGGTCCGAATGTCTCTTCGTAAGTCACGGCCATCGTATCGTCAACATCGCCCAGGACTGTCGGCTGGAAGAAGTTCTTTCCGAGATCGAGTAATCGCTGACCGCCGAAGAGAAGAGTAGCTTTATTCTTGAGGGCATCTTGGACATGTTCCTCAACCTTGTCTACACTCGTCGTCATCGGGCCGTGTGTTACTGAAGGGTCAGCACCGTTACCGACTTTAAACTTGCCGACTTCCTCAACTAGGCGCTTGGAGAATTGGTCGTAGATGCCTTCCTGGACGTAGATCCTGTTGGCGCAAACGCATGTTTGGCCGGTCACCTTGAACTTGGCAATGATGGCGCTGGATACCGCGGTCTCGACATCGGCCTCGTCGAACACGATGAAGGGCGCGTTGCCTCCAAGCTCTAGAGATAGCTTCTTGAGAGTATCGGCTGACTGCTTCATCAGGATCTTCCCTACCCGGGTTGAGCCCGTGAAGGAGATCTTCTTGACGACGTCAGACTCGCACAGCGCAAGACCTAGTTTCGGTGTGTTATCCAGAGCAGTGACGATATTGAGAACCCCCTTTGGCAGACCAGCGCGCTCAGCGAGGACACCGAGAACATTCCCCGAGAAAGGCGTCACACCATCCGTCTTGAGCACAATCGTACACCCAGCCGCAAGCGCAGCAGCGACTTTCCTCGCAGCCATCGCCAAAGGGAAATTCCAAGGCGTGATCAAACCACAAACACCAACGGGCTGCTTGATGACCTGAATTCTCGAATTCGGCTGCGAATGTGGGACAACATCACCATAAAGCCTCGGCGCCTCTTCCGCGAACCACTCGAAGAACCCCGCCGAGAACATCACCTCCCCTTCAGCATCCGCTTTCGCCTTTCCATTCTCCGCTGTGATGATCTTTGCGATGTCAGTTTTGTGTTCTACCAGTAGCTCTGCGATTTTGCGAATTATCTTTGCGCGCTGGCGGCCTGATTGAGCGCGCCACAGGGGAAAGGCCTCTGAAGCTGCGGAGATGGCGCTGTTGACGTCGTCGACGGTGCATTCTGGTGCTGAGCCGATGGTTGTGTTTGTCGCGGGGTTGCAGACAGGGAAAGTTTGAGAGGAAGTGAAGAGAGGCCATTCGCCGTTGATGAAGGGTCGGCTTTCGACAAGGAGGGATGGATCTTTGAGGGTAGAGGTGAGGGATGTCATTGTGGGCGGTGACCGATGCAGGTGAGCGGGGATTGAATCTGGTGACGGGTATCGTTATACAACGATCGCGAATGATGCGTCGGTATTAGGTATCGTTATCTCTAGATACGGGGCGATGCGCTGAGGTAGTCTCCCTGTATTCGGCTTGAGATGGAGATGCGGAGGTGTCCGGTTGATAAGCTGATCATGAGCAGTTAGGGCTTGATGTTTATGGGAAGTCCACGGTGCGGGGAAGACCCCGAGGACCGCAGATGAAACGCTGAACAAAAGGGGAAGGAGAAGAAGTCTCACCAATTCCGTCAAAGTCCTTGCCGCCGCTTTCCTTCATGATGCACCGCTCAAGAATTGCCGCTATCGAGAATCTCGGCTTGAGAAGCCGATGCTGAGTTCAGCGCAGACCTCAACCCGAGATGGATGGAGCTTTCGGTCCAGCAATCTCCGGGCTGCAACTGAGGAGGCCGAAAAAGGTATGTATCTTTACTTAATGGATTATCATGGTTACCATTGTAGTTGTTAAAATTGTTTCGCCCTGCATGTGAACTAAGTTCTCTGTGCTGATATAAGCTCTCAGCCACACATGGCGAGAACGTGTCCTCCCCCTCGCGAAAACCGACGACCTCATCATGACGGCCATAGCATTCCTTTATTCGAGCTGTTTGAATGTGGTGAGCATTAACAGTTTCGCCCGACAATATCTGGACCGGTTTCGGGCGCTTATGGCGGAGAGAACACAGCAGGATGGTTTCGACACCGATGGAAACTACCGAGTCGTCATCACTCTGCTTGTTGTACTTGTCTCTCAGGGTGGCAAGTTTCCATCTCCATTTGAAGGCATTCGAAAGATGCTGCTTAAGAAATTGGCGACTGTAATTGTCGGTCTTCCAGAGCCTTATCACTAATCCATCAACCTATTCATCTTACCTGAGCTGAGGAGGTTAAGGGGGAAAAGGAGAAGAATCGAGGAGGCTAGCGCGGTGCAAGGGCCGTATAGCAGATGATGGCTGAGAGTTGATGAGGGAGAGAATAGCATTCATCAGCATAGCACACTAGTAGTGTTGAGAGGAGTCATGGGTTCGGGTCCTCTTACGAGACTTCATCATTAGCAATAGTCCCACCAATCTCATCCATAAAACATGCTCAATTATTGCTACCATCGCTCGAATAAGCCAAACCTTCCAACTTAGAGCTTTGCCTGCAAAGATTGATCTTTCAGCGCCTCAATAACCTCCTTCGCCCCAGCATGTCCCGACGTCAAAGCACCCTCAAGATATCCCTTCCAGTGCGTCGCATATTCGGTTCCCACAAATTGAATGTTTCCCACCGGTTTACCATAAATATCCCTATACTTGGCAAGATGTCCGATCTTTGTGACGGGTGCAAGAGCGCCACGACTAAACTCCTCATTCTGCCAGATCTGCTCAATAAACTCAAGCGGGTTATAAGCTTCCGACGAATCGAAAGCGTGCGCGAGTTGATCAAGAATAACCTTTCGTCGAATCTCAGGGGACTGTTTACTCCATTCCTCACCGGGTTTACCGTTGACGAAACAAGTGAACCCGTAGATACCTTCATCGTCGAAAGAGGTATCGCGTACAACGCAGGCTGGGCCGCGGAAGTCCATGAAAAAGCCGTTGAATCCACCATCGCGCCACCAAGGTTTGCTGTAAAACACAATGGCTTTGTTGTAATGACCCAATTTGGTGTTATTGTAGACCTCCTGTGCTCGCTTAGGTAAAGGGGGTGAGAAGGTGAGTTCTTTGAGCATAGCTGAAGGTATCGAGATGATGACTTTCTTGGCCTTGATAAACTTTCCAGTCTTCGTTCTCACAGCGACACCTGACTTGCTTTGCTCGATTGAAGAAACGGGGCTTGAGAAGTGGATGTTCTCATAGCCGATGAGATCAGCCATGCCCTTGGCGATGGATTGTGTGCCGGATTTGATGCGCATGTAATTACCACCCGTGCGATCATCTGCTCGAATAGCTAGAAGACCATGGTTTGTGCGACAGTATTCGATGAACCAGGCTGCGGATTCTTCAGTCGATTCTAGACCATGCATAACTCGAACCCAAAGATTCACCATCTCGAGAGTTTTGGGACCGCCGCCGAGATTTCGAACATATTGATCCAAACTGATCTGATCATCATCTTTCCGGAATCCATCGGGTTTCAAAGATTCAGCTTGGATGTGATCCCTAGCCATCTCAAGATTCGTTTTCTCTTCATGCGTAAACTATCCCAATCAGCACACATTCCCAGACTTCCAACTCGCACCATGCCTCTCATAACTTACATCAGGCGTGATACCAAAAGGAAACTCAATCCTCTCCCCATCTGCACTGACCATGACAGCCCTATGACCAAGTCTTTGCTTCACGATTTGATCCTCGAGTCCGAATTGTTGGATATACGACCAAACGAGGGGTTGTAGTTCATCATTCACCCAAGCAGCGCCGAGATCTGCTTTTCCGTTTGCGTTTTTGAGTGGAACAGTCCAGGATTTACCACCAACACGGTCGCGAGCTTCGAGAATTGCGATCGATAGACCGGCTTTTTGGGCGGTGACTGCAGCTTGAAGACCGGAGAAGCCGGCGCCGATTATGACGAGGTCTAGCATAGTGATACTTGAGTATGCTTGGATATTGCAGAGAGAGATAGAACTCTGGTATGTTGGCTCTGTAAATTGTAGAACTCCCGTTCCGATAACCCAGGGGCCGCTATTAGGTCTAAAGGTAACGATGCTGGACGAGTCCTGTAACTGCCTCAGTCTTCAAGTGATATCCCATCAAGCTTTGGTTCACAGTAAAGATTTCCAAACCAGATCCTATGATCTTCTGTTCGGATGCCCAACCCGAGACTGAAGACCGTTCTACCCCACCGTGGAGATCAAGTCGCTTAGCCTAACCCCCGGATTTTCTTCACCGTTCCAAGCCGGCTGAGACTCCTTCATCTAGACGTATTGACATGGATAGCTTCTAGAATAACTTGTGCACGGTTGGGGTATCTATGAGACATGGAGAACTGCTAGGGCCCGGGCGAGGGGACGGGGACCAAGTCGGATGAGCTTCCGGTCTGAGTTCAACGATGGCCTCCTGAAATGCTGGCCCACCAAGTAATCATATGCTACTCGAATCAGATTAATAGGAAGATAGATCCATATCGTATTTAAATTTAAAAGTCCGGAGAGGAATGAACACGAATGTACTCCGGAACAGGAGCCGTCCATATATCTTCGACGTCTAAATTACCATAGATTTGGTACCTTTATCACAAGGCTTGAGCGTGGATTGCGCAAACCTGTCATGACTGTTGCAATTCGTCTTACCAGGCCTTTTCATGTTTTTCAGCGGAACCGTTATCATGCATACTACAAATCCATATCAAACAATTGGCTCAAACATCGATATCTCAAACTTACCGTTATCAACACCAAAACCACTAGCACCGCTAAATATTTCCAAAAGAGTAATTATCTCGCTGCCTCACCAATCGGGAGGGCCTACTTCCCGATCCCTGCAATCTCCCCTCGATATCTCACCCACAAACATGATAAGTGAGGAGCAAAAAAAAACCGTCATGTATGACGACGACCTCGCTTTTGCTGATCTAATGTGCGATATGAAGAATTATTTCCTCATTGGGACCATTGATCCCGTGGCCAGACGCCTTTGTTTCAGCGACCAATGGGATATAGTGCATATTGTGGGGATCGATAGTGTGTTGTTCATTGACGTTGCAAGGGGGAAAGTTGGGCTTATCTAGCCACGGCATTCCAGTGAGCGAAGGCCGGTCACGTTTGTAATTGGGGAGGAATAGGTACTTGGCTGTCTAACTGCTGCATCTACCGTTGGCCAAGAAAACAAGCTATCCATTCACAGAGCATCACAAAGTCAATTCAGACAAATCGTACATATAGTTAATGTTTCAATAATCCTTCTAGAATGTTTCAAATAGTAATATTAGCACAATAATTGGATCTGCATCATACCAAGTCCGGTAGTTCATCGAGTGTTGCCCCCATATTCCCCCGGTAACGGCCACGTCAAAACCCAATCACTTGATCGGCATTTGTGCGGGGGTGCCAGGGTCGGTCGCACTCACACCCAAACTGCAGGGGAACCCAAGACACACTGCAGCCAAAAAAAAAACTGTTTCTTTTGGAGCTTCCATGACCAAAAGATTCTTCGACGCATCGTAAGATATCCTGCCGAAATGGCATCAGACGCGCAGAAGGAACCTCGCAAGACAAGAAGAACAGCCAATGCGTATGTTATGTCACCGCTTTAAGCTTTATCTATGTGCCCCTCTCGTTTGGTGGCTGAGACTGTTCTGGGCTGACGGCGTCATAGCTGTGTCGCGTGTAGACAGAGTAAGATCAAATGCTCTGGCGATGACCCGTGTCAGAATTGTCAGCGTCGCTCTGTGCAATGTCGCTTTACAGAGGGAGGAGCAAAGGTGATGGTATCAGAGAAGTTCGTCACTAGGTGTCCTTATCTCGACCCTCACTGACGAACCCAAGATATCTCCAAGATCTTCAAAAGCGAGTAGAACAGCAACAACGCTCACCGACAAATAACATCTTCGACAATGCAGGTCAAGTAGATACAACATTTACATATCGCTCGCCTCCCACGGCCTCAGCACCTCCGCCATACCGCTCATCAATGGACGCAGCATCCGTCCACTCTCAAAACTCTCACCCCTCATATTGTTCGCCACCAATACCATCATCTCAAGTTGGAGATAACTACTCTCCCGGATTGAAGCGCACTAACGATGCTGCTTTTGGAAACGATGTCAATGGTGAGTGCGGGGTTGATACCAGTCTTGCTTCTCCTGCGCTCACGGTAGGCTCCCAACAACAATCTGACCCTTCCGTTAAAGATCCAGCTACTTCTTCGTACTCGCAACAAACCGGAGAGTCGCCGTTGACTATCTGGCCGAGTGCCTTTACAATACCCTCCAAGATCATCAAGAATACTCGCAAGAATAGGCGCACATGGAGTGAGTGCAAGAACTGGTGTGTGTGAGATATTCTAACTATTTCATAGTATGGCTCGCGCCGTGGTCCACGTGGTCGTTCACCTTACGACTTATGCTTATGCTTGGCGATAAGCTCCAACCAGGCGGTCTCAACATACCTCCCCAACTAATCGAAGAGGACGTCTACAAGCTCTCATGGACGCAACTAGAAAAAGCCGACGTCTCCGGCCTACCTTCCCTCGACTACGCAATCTATCTCTTCCACACCTTCAAATTCCACCTCGGCCAGACGTACCGTCTTTTCGACGAGGTAGAATTCGTGAACCAGATCCGTGATTTCTATTCTGATGCGCAGAGCAAGGCAGAGGAGAACCGCCTCTGGTATGTCAAGTTTCTCTTGATTCTAGCCTTTGGAACAGCCTTTCTCTCATCCCAGCCTCTCTCATCCAAGGAACCCCCCGGTGCAAAGTTCTTTGTGCGTGCGATGGGTCTGATGCCGGATCATACGGCTCTTTGGAAGGATAGCTTATTTGCGATAGAGGTTTTAGCCATGGTTGGCTTGTATTTGTATTCGATTGATGAGAGGGAGTCTGCTCATGTATATGTAGGTACTTTCGAGGAGTGTGTGTTTCATTACTAACGAGTATATAGCTTGGCCAGGCTATTCGAATTGCTCAGTTGGAAGGTCTGCATACGCAGTTACCTGATAATGAGCTCGGCAGTGAGACAGTCACATCTTGTCGTGATTTATGGTGGACATTGTATATCATGGACCGGCATTTTTCGTCTTCTTTGGGGCTTCCTATGTCTGTTCAAGATAGTGACATTTCTACACCAGTCAACCCACCAAACGTTGGGTCGCAAGATGATAGCGCTCGCAGTCTTCAAGTGAATCTGTCTCATCTTCTGTCCGTGATATTGACCAGTAAGTTTCAGTCCGAAGAATCCTCCATCGATTTCTAACCTTTCAGCACTCTACAAGCCAGAGAAAACACCACTTGACCAGTTCCTCGAGCAAACCAAGTCAATCCTCCATACACTCGCCCATCACGCCCAAGAAATAGAAAGAATCATCTCACTCAAATTTCGAAACTCGGTTGATACCATGCCTCGAGGCACAAAGTATATAACCCTTCTTTACCACCAAGTAAGTCATCCACTACTTTCTCATCGACAGATTTAACAGCCCCAGTGCGTTATCGTCGCCACAAGACCACTTCTACTCTCAGTCCTCAAGGAACGTCTTGACATTCTCGGCCAACCAGGTAATGAGAACTCGGAAGCATTCCTCGGCCAAACAGCGGCCGTCATCTCAACCGGTATAAAATCAGCAGTCAAAACACTCCAAATCCTCACCAGCGAGTACAGTCTTCTTGGTAAGTTCCCCTACCCCTCCTCAACTTCCACTAACACTCCACAGAGATTTTTCTCCCCTACGATCTCGAGTTCACCTTCGGCGCCGCATTACATCTAAACATGGCGACGGCCCTCTTCCCCGGCGTAGCAGATGACCAAGGCTGCCGACTGCTAATCCACCAGCTCCTCGATAACATGATCGCCCGCGGCAACCGCCTTGCATCCGTACGAAAGCAAGAACTCGTCTATCTCGAAACCCAATGCCAAGAACTCGTCGCCCAAGTCCAACAACAAGGCCTTCAGACATTATCCCTTGCAGTAACAGACGAAGATTTAGCGAGAAAGGCTGATGAGGAGCAACAACGACTTCTTGCGCAGGAAACACTGGGTATGTTGGTTCCGATGAATTGTGTGCAGAATCCTATGACGAGTGATATGGAGTTTCTTGATAATATTGGGATTTCGTCGGAGGAGTTCTTGTCGATTGTGCATCAGATAGGGGATCCGGATATCATGCCTGAGAATATGTTGACTTTGGAGTAAAGTGAAAACTAGAGGGGGCTTATTTGGGATGTTTTCTCGAATTATTGCTTATTTTATCGTGAGATGAAAACTGGGATACTTGAGGCAGCTAGGTACCCTGTTGGTCAGTGTTCTAATACAGGCCAAGATCATGCTGATATGAAGTTGACATGTTTCTTCCTCGGTCATTGGTTCAAACAGATATCTGCAACTTCGCTTTGGTACCTATTTCCAAGAAGACGTACTTGAAACCCGATTCTGGCGAAGAAGTTGCCATGAGCCAATGTCGTCATGATAGGCTTAGAAAAGGACTCAGGTTAGAATTGTTTAAACTCGTCGTAATTGATGAACAGTCTTCTAAGCTTGTATTACATAAGCCAGATTTGCACCGGATATCGGGGTGACCTCAAATCTATGTAGCAGAGGATAGTGTCAATGTTAGTTAATATCATTCCCTTTGTTATACGGTGGAATATGGCTATTGATTTTGTCCTGGACGAGTTCACCATGAGAAGTGCACTGATTAGCTATCATAGTCATTGAATTGGCAATTATACGGCTCATTAATTTTAAACACACTTAATCTCTATTCAGCCCTATACCCTCTTGTATTAGCATATCCATCTCTTCCTCAATAGGCACCTCTTCGAAACACTCCAAGGGAAAACTGGACTCTGGATGGGTAGAGCCATCAGTAGGACCATCCATGGTGTCCAGGACGCCTTCGAGGGCTTGAACCGCTTCAAAGAACTTTTTACTATGCCCAAGGCTGTCAATAATTTCTAGGCATGGTTCCTGGTCGAGAATTCGGTAACAACGAGTCCGGAGGTCTTCTCCTTGATGACGCACAATATGTCGAACACGTGCATGAGGCCTGGTGGAAGAAGCTGCAAGTTCGCGGATTCTATAATGAAACACAATTGGGATGTTCTCTAAGCCGGCACTGGTCAGTAGCCGGTTTATGAGAAACCGCAGATCGACCTCCAACGCGAGCCATGCTCCCACCTCACGAAGTTGATGAGACAGCAAGAGGCCGTACTCTCCAATGAATAATATGACCCTTCTGTGCAGGTCCGGACAGGTCTGTACCAGACTTTCGATCACGTCAAAGAACGAACTTATCATGTTATAACGGTTACTCCCTAGTAGTGGATTTAATGCACCACGAAGAAGCGACTCGAAGGCTGTGGTGTGTTGGGTTGTAGGCATTTCATGTCCCGGAAGCTCAAACGACAGATTGGACCTCTTGGCAACATGTGCCTCTCCACCAAGTTCAATCATGCCTCGGATTCTCCTGGCTGATGTTTTGGACATTTCCATGTGTTGACTTGCAAGTGCCAGCTCGTAGAGGCTGTTGGTAGCAAGCTCCGGTGAGGGAGTCTGCATAAAAGAAGAAATGACAAAATCGTCGAAGCTGTTCAGATAATATGCCGCGGCATATGGAAAGGTCTGGGTAGGCTTCCCCAGTCCAAGGTAAATATCCATAGCACCATTTTCACAAAGGTCCTTGATTGCTCCAAGTAACACCAATATGGCACCTGGGTCCACTCCCTTGTTGTTCAGTCGATTGCAGTCAACAATAGCGTCAAAGCAATCAGACACAACCTCGAGCTCGCGGTAGTACCTGTTCGCCATATTGAGTCGGCATTTGAGCAGTTTTAGGTCTTCGTCCACCAATGTTATCTCATTTGACCTGCAATTCAAAATCGATTGACCAGGTTCTGTATCAATCAGGAAGTCACGGGCTGTGCGGTGAATGAACTGGACTGGTCGTGTGAGTGGATAGATCGCGTCGAGAAACTCCTGTCCGATATCGTAAAGACCAGAGTGTCGATCAACTTGTAGCATACCAGCGCATCGGGTCTGGATATCGCTTTCTGTCGCAGCACACAGAGTATTCAGCTCAGACAGTTTCGTCTCAATAGCTTTCGGTGGGAAGATTAAATCGTCTTCGACCTTTATTGCCAGTGATAGTTGTACCAGATTGGGCAATTTAATGGAGCAAAAGTGACCGTTCGTTTTCCTCAGGAAGATACCCCAACCGTTAGCAATGATGAAGCGGAAGTATCTTGCAGCGGTCTCGCGGTATACTCGATTGTTCCCATTTAGTCTCTCCCACATTGTCTGATAAAGAGACTCAAGCTCATCTGGGAGTTCTGCGAGCCTTTGGGAAAGAGTTTCCTGATCATCACCGTTCATGATTCCATTAGTTATGCTTTTCGCAGCGAGAGCAAGCCAGAGGAAGACCCCCTGCGCTTTTCCCAAAAGGGTTTTTGTGAATCTTTCAAGCGGTAAGTCAGTGGATTGCTCTTTTGGCAATCTTTCAAATTCCTTGCGTAGATAGACAACCATCTCAGGTTTAGTAAGGTCAACTAGTCGTAGGTTCTGCACTCCAGTCTTTCCAAGCCTTTTGACTAACTCTGTCTCGGGTCGACTTGATACACATACTTTTACTCCTTGACATGACGTCAGTCTTTGAACGGCACTCAGGAGTGCCTGATATCCATCCTTGTCCGAGATCTCGTCAAGACCATCCACAAAAATGCAGGTTGGATGAGTGGAAGCATCTAAAAGAGACCAGAGGATTTTCTCCGCTTCTTGAGACGACCATTCCTTATAGAAATCTTTCGATTGCGAGAACTTGAACTCCCGCAATACTTCGTCGATGGCATCGTCATCTTCAGACAGGAGGTCGTGAAGCAAGGAACAAAGAAGCCCTTTGATGCTGTTTTGAGGCTCACTGCCGATCTTCCAGAAGAAATGCGACAGAATTCTAGTATTTGGGTGCCAAGAGCCAAATAAACGCTTTGTGCTGCCATCGTTAATAACGAATTTGATCAGTGTGCTTATCCCAGATCCTGGCTTTCCTCGGATCCAAAACAACTTGTCATCTGTCTGCAGCCAGTTACTGAAACGTTCCCATATTTGATCGACCTCATCAACCTCCTCTTTAAGTCTTGCTTTTTCTCTTGTAATTTTGCCCTGGATGTTGAATTCGTGCTCGTACTTATTCCAGGCTTTGTGTCCTGGATCTTTGCGGCAAACACGTTCATATGAAGCAAAGACCCTTTCGAAACAAGCGTCTGATGACGGCAGTACGGAGTTATATCTCTCTCTGATTTCATCGGATTTGAGGCTTTTCAAGAGGCGATTTCGTTGGCTATCTGAGACATTCTTCACAGCGAAAGCCCTGAACTCGGTTGTGTTGCTGTTTATGGCATTCCGCGTAGCTTTCGCCTCGCTAGAAAGTATTTGTTCAATACGGGTGTGTCCTGCCGCAATTTGCAGAACAAGGTTCTGCACATCGCTATCTAGGCTCTGGAATCTCTGACTGTGTTGTTGTGCTACCGCGGTATTCTGGTCGCTGTCCACGGCGCGCACTATTAGCATGCAGTAGACAAATTCACCGACAATAGGCTTGCACCGCTCGATAACAATTCCTTGAGAGCTGATCTAGGTTGACATGCTCCAATAGAATCACTTACCAGATTTCTAGCAGAAGTTCCGTCTCCATGACTTCCTTACACATGTTCAAGGACTTTTCCAACTCGTTGATCTTCGCCTTATGTTTGTCTGCACGGAAAGCGGACTAGACAGCCATAAGCATCTTGCCCTTTTGTTTTTTATACCTCTTGGTGACATTTTTAATTTCCTTTTCCAGCTCTTGGGCTGCGTCGATGCATTTCTGGCTAACTTCCAATAGCCTGTCGTTCACTGAAGTTCCTCTGGGCACTTGTCGTGACTCAACGCGTTTAGCTGCATCCAGCATTTTCGTCGCGTAATCCTCAAGCTCGTTTTCGGCAGTGGGAATACCATCATATATCTTCATGGTGATGGAAGCAAGACTCCCAGCGAACGAGATCAATTGGAGAACTGCACTGGCAGCCCCAAGGGCTTCCAAACCGGTTGCCATTGCGGGCGGCGCACTCTCGTCCAGTCTAGGGGAGGAAAGAAAACTTAGGACCTAGATCCTAAATGACAAAAAAAGACTTAGGTAAAGTATCATAAACTTAGGGGACTCTTTGGTAAGTTTTTTTTTTTTTTGGCACCTTGTGGTAGGGTCCTAAGTTTTCTTGCTCCTTGAGGCCAGTAAAGGGATCCTTAGGCTCTTGGGATAAAAAGTAAGTTGTAAAAGTTGGGTGTCAGATGAAGATTGAGACTGGGGCGCAGGAAGAATTGGCCCGCATCGGCACGCATCGCCCAGAAGGCGACCGCATATGCGGCCCAAGTCTCACAGGTGTCCAATCAATTCGTGTCATGTCAAAGCCTGGTTCACCTTGCAGGATGTCTTGGCTGTTGGTGGTTGATATGGGTTTATCCAGGAAAGAAGCTTGACTGAAGCCCCTCACCAAGGGAAAAGCAACTTTATTCCTTCTCTATCGTGATTGTAATTTCATCATGTATTGAATAGGAAAGGTCTGTTCATTTTTTGGCTTCAAATGTTATACGCAACTTGCTCAAGGGCCCAACGCTTGCAGTTTGATCTGATCAGAAGCCAACAATCAGGCTGTGCAGTGCAGGCATATAGTTGGATGTCTGTGAGGTAGAAAATGCTTTGTATTATAAGCTTCTCTCTTAGTGACTAGAAGATCATACTACTTACGATATGCCCTTAACCGATCCGAACAAGCCTTTGGTCATCATTTCGGCATGGATTTATCATTCCATAGCCCTGGATAGAAATGAAACCAAAAGATTTCACCAACAAACCAGTGCTGTAGAACTGCCAGCATGCTTTAGACTAAAACCGCATAGATAATTAGCCAATCACCATGCTGCGAATTATTGTAAGCTCTCTTAAACTAATGTGTATTAGTTGATTAAATTCTAGCTTTATTAAGCATCCGCAATCTCTTGAATAATGTCAACCGCCCTCTCAAACATCTTCTTCTCCTCTGAGGAAGGCTGTACGCTGCTTTCCCCCTGGCCGCTTATGTTAACACCGTTGGTCCACTGTAAATCCTCACTCACCCAAGCAATACCAGTAACCAAACCGTATATATCTTCACTACCTGGAGGTGACTCCATAGGTATTTCCTTCAAGATACCGTGCAGCTCATCAATGAGAGCGTCGTTGTCCACTGCTGCTACAGTCTTTGTTTCCTCGTCTCCGAATTGCCGAGTTATGTACAGCTGGAGAGAGTCGCCATCCCCAGTACCTATCCGGATTATCAAGCTTGGTGTAGGGGGAGCAAAGCCTCCGGTGATTCCTGGTCAATGCCGTCAGCCATGCATAGTTTGATTGCATCAAGCCATATAGTTACCCTTTTGAAGCCGAATGTGATACCCAGAAGGCGCCATAATGATACTGTAAAGTGTGAATAGTTTGGTACGTTTGGTTTGAAGAGAAACGAAAGAGAGAGCTGGAGAATCCCTCAGATTCATAGCTCAGCGACAGGCATGCAAGGAGAGATTGCTCGTCGTATTCAGTTTTCAGCTGGCAAGTTTCGAGGCGATCTACAGCTGAGCTGCCGAGGCTGGGAATGATTGGGCTTGGTATACAATTTATTGGTTTTTGACAATCCGCGAATGGACGTGATCACCAACGAAGAAGCTGAGCTAGACTACATTTTCTGAGACATACCTTGACCTAAGACGCTATAAGCACTCCCACGTCTTCTCCCATGGCCCTATTAGAGCCAGCAAGCCAGGTATCTATGCATTTGTTGGCTTAAGCCTCATTCTAATTAATTTATGCTGATACGTATAGATTTACCTGATTAGTTTCTTCTCATGTCATGGCGCCAATTGCGACATTTGAATAAATTTAGGCATGCATGGTATTGTCTCGCCAGCCACGTCATCTTATCAGATATTCTTCCCAGCCAAGCCATTGACAACCGGGTTTTGAATGCTGTGAGGCTGCTCATCAACTTTTAAGCATTCACACAGCGCCACACGAGAGAGCCACCAGGTCTGCCACAGCATCAAAACTCAAAACACCAAGACCAGGACATCGCGATATTGACAAAAAGAGATAAAAGACTCCGTAAGAGCAAAAGAATAGGTTTTAATGCGTAATCAGGGAATCGAACCCTGGGCTCCCCGACGCTGCTCGAATGGCAACGGAGAATTTTACCACTAAACCAATTACGCTTATCTTGATGGAATCCTTGTCTCGTAATTGGGTTCATCCAGCGACGCGGGCTGGAATTATTCAACAGTGAGGGAACTTTCATCTCGATTCGCTGATGGCGACATCAATTCTCCTCCAGTATAAAGATATGACCGACGGAGAAACAGGGCCTCGTGTTCCCAATGGTCGTTACAAGTCATTCACAGCCTCGTCTGAGATCTAGCTTGTGATGCACGATCGGTTTGACAAACATCAGGCATTGTCTTCAAACCGCTTGGTGGCCATCAGCATATCGCAACGGGTCAACTCTTCCGCGTTGACAACCATTATGTCAAGATTAGAGATATTCCCTCCAGAGGATGACGGATCACCGACCAGTACGCTTAGTATGTGCAGTGAACTGAGGCTGGAAAGCTTGTCAATTCATCATCTTCTTATACAGGGTAGGCGTCCACGCGTTTGATCGATCCCATCCGCATATCTCACCAAATTGCATCATATCCTCACGTTCCCCAAAAGGCATGTAAGCACGTGCAATCGAGATCTCGATCAAATCTTCAACAGAACGATTTCAACGATCACAAACTTGGATAAGCTTCTTTTCCATTGAGTTTCACCGGAGTAAGCCATCCGGTGCCATCGTCAACGGTCATACCTCATTGGATGCTGAACGTCAACTGCCCCATAATTACATCAGCGATCGTACCTTGCGACAGGCTCACGAGGGCAGGAACAACAATCACCTGCGTTTTTTTCTTCCTGCACCTGCCCAGAAAAGACCGATCGGCCGATATTCGGGTCATCAATCAACTGCAAGCAATCCAATCTTGATGTCTCACCTCAATTAAAGATTGGTCGATCATCTTGGATACCTCATCATTGGCATCAAGACTTGACTGACTTTTAAGCAAATGCCAAGCTAGAGCCTTGTTCTCATCGTGGCGCGTGTCAGCCCCGCCAAATAAATCTCTCCAGATTCGCTACGCACGTCCTACGTCACCACTCTTTCGATCCCCCAAAGCTTGAGAGGTGATCATCCTCTACAAGCTTTCCCAAGGTCTGAAGAGGCCTTTGGACTGCACGAACTGTTCATCATGGCGCCCTCACGAAGTGCTTCCTCGAACGCCGCCGCCAGAGCTGTCAATCGAACAGCCTCGTCTGGTTCATTCCATGCTGGCGCGCCGATCCCTACCCTCAGCTCCCTGCGACGACAGTCTCATCGATACCAGACTTTTCCTACCACTCCGCCAAAGACTCCTCTCGAACAGCCGTATGCCCCGTCGAATGGAAGCGATTCCGAAGATGACGACGATCAAGAAGAGACGCCTTTGCCTGTGCGACAGCTGCTGTTGCTGGCGTTTCTCTCCCTTGCGGAGCAGACCGCGCTGAACTCGATATCGCCGTATTTACCTGAAATGGTCCTCAATATGCCCGGTATCCCTGACGACGAAGCTGGTTTATATGTCGGAATACTCGCGAGTTCTTTCGCATTGGCGCAGCTGTCGACTAACTTCCTCTGGGGATATGCCTCGGATGTCATTGGACGCAAGCCAGTTCTGATCATGGGCACGACCGCTCTGATGGGGTGTTTCTGCGTCTTTGGCTTCTGTAAGGAATACTGGCAGATCGTTGTTGTACATGTCGCAATGGGCCTTCTCAATGGAAATGCCGCGTGTGTTCCGACTGTACTGGGGGAAGTCACGGATCGCTCCAACCAAAGCCGCGCTTTCACATACTTGCCCGTTATTTACTCTCTTGGTAGCATCACCGGACCTGCGCTAGGTGGCATTCTTGTCGGCAGGATGGGCAAAGAGTACCCTTATCTTGCCCCCAACATTCTGTCCGCTGGTCTCCTCGCTCTCAGCGTGGTGGTGGTCAGCATCTGGTTCGAAGAGACCTTGGACAAGACTGAAGTCAACTTTGAGAAGCCCGCCTGGGTCGAAAAGATTATTTCCTGGTTCTCTTCACCCACACCCCCGCCTCGACGAGCATCTTGGAGCGCGCGCTGGCCTCGATCCCAATCCCAGAACCAGCCCCTTCTTTCCTCCGGACGAGCGCTCGAATCGGAATCCGATGACGAAGATACCGAGAACGACGACGACGATAGCGATAACAAGGTGGACCCGGCAATGTCCGCATGGAAAGACCTTAGCCGAACCACGATCCTCATTCTATTCACGTATCTCGTCTTCCAACTCTCGAACATCTCCTTCAACAGCTTATACCCAATCTTTGCCGCTACACCGCCACCTGCCGGCCGCGACTTGTTGCCCAGTAAGATTGGCATCAGTCTGAGTATTGCAGGTTTGGCAAGCTGCATCTTCCAGGCCTTCCTCTTCCAAGCGCTCAAGGTCAGATTGGGCAATCTCGGTACCTACCAAATCTCGCTTCTGGGACTGGGTATCAGCATGCTGCTCATGCCGTGGGTTGGCTATACCGACAGCAAGCCTTTCTTTGGCCTGGGAAGCGGCAAAATGTGGCTGTACATCGAGCTTGGAGTGGTGTTGATCTTGAAGAACCTCTGTGCCGTGGGTGGTCTTTCTAGTGTCATGCTTTTGGTGAGTCCTTCAACATTGCGCGCCATCATTAGAACCTTACTAACCTCAATAGATCACCAACTCTGCCCCGTCGCACTCGAGCCTTGGGAGCCTCAATGGCATGGCGCAAACCCTATCTGCTCTGGGTCGCAGCTTCGGACCATTCGTTTCCGGTGGCCTGTTCAGTCTGTCCATCAATATCCAGCCCAAGGGCGAGGCATTGGCTTGGAGCATCTTCGGCGGTCTGGCCATTTTGGGCTGGGTCTCATCTCTCTTCATCCGCCGCGACGGCCTTGAGAGCGACGATTGGCAGGGCTCAGATGAGAACCTCGCCGAGCAGGAGGGTGACGAGGCCTAATGAGGCCTAAGCTTACCGCGACAAAACAACCATAAAAATTACAATAGACCGCATTGGCATTTAGCATTGGATGGGTGGAGTGCATTTGGGACATGGCCATTTTGACGCATCGCCCGGGCGTATTGGAGAACTTGCAAGGGCTGCTTTTGAGAGTTGAGAGACGAAGTAACGATGAAGACGTACCACTTTGGGATTTACCACTATACAATTGATAGATAGAGTTGGACAAACCTGCTTTCATTTGAGCCGGCGGAATGGGTCCATGATAGTGTCTATATTCTAACTACATTTGCTGTACGTGTTTCTGGTGATGATACGATTTAGTTTTCGTGTGGCCGGTATGTATTCTGCCCCAGTCAATGACCCAAACCCAGCGCGATGTATTTATATTCGTCTTCTCATCGGAGAACAGTCCAACCGATCTATTCCTCGAACATGTATGGTATCTATATCTCTATTTGACTTTTTCCTTATCCTCTTTTGCCCTCCTCTCCTCCCTCTCACTGTACCGATCCCCAAAGAGGTTAAAATGCGGTCTCATAACAATAGTATACTTCACCAACTCCTCCATACAATCGACAAGGCGATCACGATTTCCACTCGGCAGCATACGACTCCCCTCATCCTCAGATGTAAACTGTGTATACGCCTTTGGCACAGAACTCTGATTCGGTATCGTAAACATTCTCATCCATCGCCCGAGAATACGTAAAGAGTTGACGGCGTTAAAGGATTGCGAGCCGCCGCTGACTTGGGCGATGGCGAGGGTTCGGCCTTGGGTTGGGCGGACGGAGCCGGTTGAGAGGGGGATCCAGTCTATTTGCTGTTTGAAGATGCCAGTCTGCTCTCGTATTAGGTGCTTATCATTGATGCCTGGAGGGTTGAAGCGCTTACCAAGTTACCATGTTGTTCGGGGCTTATCCAAATATGGCCGTCACTCCATTTGCTCAACTCGCGAAGCTCTTGAACTTTAGGGTGATTGTGTTGAACATCGTCTTTTTGAGGGAGGCCGGCGGGGTTGTAGACTCGAACATCGCACCCGAGACGGTGGAGGATTCGTGCAGCTTCGAAGGCGAGAAGTCGGGAGTATGATCTGGGAACGAAGTTAGATATGGATCTCCGAAGCTTGCGCCACAACGCTACGTCGATAGACGTGATGGTAGAACTAACCGACTCCGTAGGCTACCGTAGAGGACCAGGATGCGCAGACGATCTAGACCTTTATCGAGAATCTCCGACTGAACCATTTGAATGGCTGTGCTCAGCTCCAATTCTGCAACCCAATCATCCTTTATGTACTTGCCATCAAGAATAAACGGGCGGTATTTCTCTCGAATTTCAGAAACGTCATCGGAAGGGTCAATGGCGAGGGATCGATAAGCGTAGGTTGGGTCGGGGGTCAGCTCAACTGCCGTCCTCCCAGCGTGGGAATTATTTAGATCGCCGTGTCCGTTCATCGTCATAAGAGAGGCAGGGTGATAGAATAAATCTCTGTTTGTAGCCGAAAAGCGACAGCGGTTCCCAAAAGGTTTGTAGACTTGGAAGCTGGTTGCACAAGCACGAAGTCGAAGAGGTTGACGAGGGAGAACCATTCTGGCGGCAAATTTTTAGGGTTGCTTCCCAGACTTGATGCATTATTAACTAATAATTAAGCTTTTTGACAGGTCCAAGTGCAAAGCCCTGCAGGGCCTGATCAATCATCTCTTGTGCATGACAGGGTCCCCGATCACTCAATCTTGCTGGTGGCCAATCATTGCTCGGGTATGACATGGTCCCAGCCACGCCCAAGTTAAAGTACTCTATTCATTTATGGACGATGCAGGAGTTTTCATCATCAGAATCATTCGCAAGCTCAATTCAGATACACTATGATCAAGAGTCGCTTGGCTCAATGCTAGACAGGCTTTGGTAGCTTACTCCAAAGAACATCTACGATGAATGGAAGAATCACCATAAGTAATATAGAATACTGTATAGAAATTATCAAGTTAACCCTTTTACCACTTGGTAGTCCGGTCGACTTGTGGATTTTGCAGTTACAGATGCGGCTGAGACATCAGCACGTGAAGCACAAAACCCAACCCCAATCAGACAGTGGCTGCCCGATTTCCAAAGTACGAGGCTGTGTTTGATACGAACATCAACTGACTTTATACACCGATTGTCCTCGCCTGGGCTATATACTTCCATATTCTTCAAGATATTCTCAGTAAATGTTATTTTGGACATTAAAGCAATCATCCATTATGAAAAAAATGTGTTCTTTATTGATGTGGAAAGGCTATATCCCATTTATATCCCTGAACATCAGAAGCCTTCGTCCCAAATGCTCCATATGGAGGACACGTAGTGAAGACCTGTTACTTCGTACGAGATTCAAGAACCGATCATTTGCAAATGCACGTGAGGACGACGGAGATACACCGAGACATAATTGCCGCTGTAGATATGGTCATACACAACATCGACATTTTTAACGACAGATATGGCTCTGAAATCATGAGAACGGTCCTCCTGACAATGATGGCCGGCCATGAGAGCTCTGGCCCTATGATCAACCATGTCACAAGACGTCCAACAGACGACGAATATGTCAATAATTTCATAGCCTTTGCCCTGCAATTCACGATCCAAACTCACATCTCCCAAGACGGCAGAGGAACCGATCAGAGGAGATACCTCGATCTCGTGAGGCTCGCCGCAAAAGCTATTCCTCTGCCGGTAGAGCCATGTTGGACATCACCCGAGGATTTTGAGTTCTTGGGAAGAATGCTCAAGACTCTTTATCCGCATGATCCGCGGGTTGTAGCGGCTGATTTAGATATGCTCAGCAGGATCGACTGTGATTTTGTCATGGGGCCGCAGCGGCTCGAAGAGTTGATTCGAGCTTCTCATGACAGTGAGATGTTCATGACGGAAACGGGATATGTTGGTTTTGGACCGCGTTGTATGAAGCCGGGGGATGTTGTGTGCGTTCTGTTTGGAGGCGGAACACCATATGTCCTACGGCCAACAGCGACAGCAGAGGAGTATTTATTTCTTGGGTCAGCTTATATACATGGTATCATGGATGGTGACGTTATTGATGATTGGGAGAGAGACAAGGGCTCCGACGATCAAGGGAAGGTTTTTAAACTACTGTAGAAGACGAATTGATTTAACACACTAATTTCTCTTCTCATTAACCTAGCTCCATAACCATGATGCTGATAAAAAAAGACAAGCTATGCAAGGGTATAATAACTCCGCTCCTCAAACAATGCCCGTCTAATCCTCCTTCTTATACACCGCAAACTCATCAAACAACGCCACCTCCTCAAACTTCTGCGCAACAGCCCGAACATCCGCCTCGCTCCTATTCGTCATCGCCAAGTCAAAATCCACAATCAAACTCGTTGAGATCCCCGCATCCGCCAACCCATGATGTCTCCCCTGCCCCTTAACCTCCGCCATAAGCCTCTTCGCCTCTCTATTCGTTATCAACCCGTTATTTATCGCCATTGTCAGAAACGCCTGTGCTACCTCCCCAAAGATGGGATAGCCGACGTATAAATGCTGCCAGTAGCGTATGCACAGGAAAAAGTAGAATTTTGAGGTGGGGTCGTTGGTTTCTTTGCAGATTGTGTTGGCGATGTGGATTAGGGATATGTTGATGTAGGGCATGTAGCTATTGGGCATCTGCTGGGTCCGATAGAGCAGGGCGAGGCGCTTTAGTTGGTTTAGGGAGGCGGAGAAGATGGTTTTGGGGGTGCTGTCAGGGGAGGAGAAGGATTGGAGTTTGTAGCTTTGGTGGCCTTGGGCAAAGGGACGGAAGATGTCGAGAACTGCGCAGTGGAACCACATACTAAGCACCAAGTCAGTAGATTATCTCAGAGGGGAATGGTGACTCACTGGAATAGCATGACATGTTCTTGGCTGTTTTGGTCCCATGCCATGTCTCTGCCGAGAGAATCCGCCCAGGCTAAGATCTTCTGGTACTTTGCTTCTGCAAAAGCGATGGGAACACGATCAACGATAGGTGTTCCGTCTGCTATGGAGTAGACCACAGCTACCTCTTGGATTGCAGTAAAGAACTCGCATAGCTTCGTAAACGATGAGCCCATGTACTCTGGCAGCGGATGTTCAGGCCAGAGGTCGTCATGTCGTTCGTCTCCAGGTATTGGCAGAGCAGGCGGTATCGCGATGCTCTCATCGTGATAGTACAAAACATGAATTCTGTGTTGAAACTCTCAGAAAATGTTGAATGAACCATTTGATGAGTCACTTACGTTAACCAGTTGTAAGTGCTCCAGGCAACATGTGCAGTCATACGGACCAAGTCATCGGGTAACTCCTGAAAGGCCAGCGATGACGGACTATCCAGCGGTACACCGTATAAACCCAGTCTCCTTCCCATGTGGCGACCAGCAGCAAGCAATTCTTTAGCTAGCTTGTCATTTCCGTGGAAGAAACAGGCGAGGCTGAAGATGTTGATGGCCGCCAGCGTGACGAGGTCGTCGGATAATCCCTCGGCGCGGAAGAGTCTTTCAGCTTCCCTGAAGCAAAGACCACCGACGGCTACAGAGTTCAAATCTGAAGCCGTGTACGCATGCTGTCATCCAAGTTAGCTTGCGATCAAATGAAATGCTTGATTCTGGGGTCGGATTCGCTTACGCAGGCAACGTATAAGATCGTGCTGACGAGAAACATAGAGCAGAACTGGGGTTTTCGCTCCACAAGACTCTCCACGAATAAATCGGCATCGATAAACCCAACGATTGTCTGGTCTGTTTCCAGAAACAGCGAGATCATCGCTGCGGCAGTTTCATTGCTGATCGGAACCTTTGTCCAGTACGAAATATCAATCTCTTCCAGCCGACTATCGCAAAGAGGGCGAAACCGATCCGACGAAAGAACAATAGGGCTCGCCGGCGATATCTGCTGCACCAAAGTTTCCGTCTGCGCCGCAGGAAGCGCCGGCTTTTCCAAAGGCGAAATTCCCAAAGAAGTTATATCAATCGGCACCAACGTCGGATAAACAATGCCATGCAGTGCTGTGAGTTCAAACTCGACCCTTGAATTCGTAGTCGGCAGTATAGCCTGCGCCGTCCTGTGATTCGACAGTCGTATTCTGGTATGCACACTCCCCTGCAACGACGCAAAAGCCCCATTCACATCCGCCGGCGATCTCAGCCTCTGCAAAAGCTTGAGCGCATCTGTCTCAGGTAAGGTTTTCAGCTGCTCTACTATATCCGCGTAATGATTAAAGCTGTGCTGCAGCGTATCAAGTTGTTTTTGAATCTTGATGGTTGAGTCAACCGTTTTGGGGGGTATTCGGTAGATACACGCTAAACTGCGTGTCTGACACTGATCACAGGTCGGTTCTATACCATTGCACTTTCATTTCTATTAGTTAAAGGGGTTTGTAAGTCGTTTCGAGACTCACGGCGCGTTTCTTTTCTCGGCAGGGATTACAGGCTATCCTGACATGCTGGCGCTTCCGTTTAGCCACGCGGAACTTGCGGTCGATCTCATCGGCGTCGTCTCTGGGAGCCGGCTGGATCTTCCTGTAGTTTCCTTGCATGTTCAATCACACCCCGCCTGGTTGACTTCCGAGTCATTGTGCTGCTAGCGGGGGATGTCTATCGCGGCGGTTGATGTCTGGTGGGGTGATACGATAATGATAACATGGGAGAATAAGCTTTCGGGCTTCGGTTATACTTTGATGCGTGGAATGCTTTTAGGGTAAGTGCATGGTTTGATTGAAGCTATCACGAAAACAGATGTCTGTGAGCTTCGGCAGTGTTGATACGGTATTGGATTGGTTGCTGGAATATTGTTAGAGTTTCGCTGCCACGTATAACGTTGCCACCTAGACTTGACTCATGTTTTTGCAAGTTTGACACTCGACATGACTCTTGTGTCATTACTCAGCAGCCTCGGACTTTTCGTCTCTCCAGTTTTCCAATAACGGTGAGGAAACGAACAGCATTGACCGGAAAGCACTCGGCGTTAATGCAAAAACTCGAGTCCAGCTCATGATAGACAGCGCTAGAAGCCTGTAAAGAATTCTACTGTTGGATTCCACGACCAACCAAAAGAAACGGAGACGCCGAGGTTCAGCGCATCAATCCATTCTCAGTTAATTATCCGAGCATCCACCCCGCACCCCGCTCCCGTTTCCGTCTTATTCTCACTTACCATTTTGTACAGTAGAAATAATAAGAATCTTACTGCATTTGTTCAAGTCCACACATAATAAACCTCGGCATGTAACACAAACAAGCCTTATTCCAAAGTTGTCACTGACTCTCAGCTTGCAGATTGGGTGACGTGAAGTCAACCACCATGGCATCATCCATGAGGTCATTACCGCTTTGGGAAACATCACCGTATATGTGGACCTCCCTCGCGCTGTGACGTTTTAGTTGTCGAAGAAAATCTCAATGCTTTGTTCCTTACAAATCAAGCCTCCAACGAGCCTCGGTATAATGCCAGCGCCACTTTGACGTGGCTTCGGTACTTGATGCACCGCGTCTTATAAAAGTTGCAGTGACGTCGTTCATTTCTCATATTCTATCATAACATCATCTTCATCTTATATACCCTTCACTCTCATCTCATACATTTCTATCTCATCTCATACTCTTCTTACATCACACACAACACATACCGCCAAAATGACACAGAACAAGACTCTCGTTTACAAGAAGATCCCCACTGGTCTTCCCGTGGCTGGTGAGCACCTCGTCATCGAGGACCGCCCCGTCGATATCGACTCTGCTCCTCAAGGCGGTGTCATCGTCGAGCTTCAATATGCCTCTTTCGATCCTTACCTCCGCGGAAAGATGCGCGACACATCAGTCAAGTCATACGCTCCCGCCTTTGAGATCAACGACCCCATCGTCAACGGAACTCTTGGCAAGATCATCAAGAGCGACACCTCTGACTTCTCCGAGGGCGATCTCGTCACCGGCTACCTCCCCATCGCCGAATACGTTCGCGTTGACAAGGACACCCTTCCCAAGGTTAACTTGAGAAAGGTCCAGAACCCACACAACCTTGACCTTGGTCTCTTCCTTGGTCCTCTGGGTATGCCTGGTCTCACCGCCTGGTCTGGCCTTCACCAAATCGGTAAGCCCAAGAAGGGCGAGACCATCTTCATTAGCTCTGCTGCTGGTGCCGTTGGCCAGATCGTTGGTCAGGTTGCCAAGCGTGAGGGTCTCACTGTTATTGGTTCCGTTGGTGATGATGCTAAGCTTGACTTCATCACCAAGGAGCTTGGCTTCGATGCTGGTTTCAACTACAAGAAGGAGAGCCCCAAGGATGCTCTTCCTCGTCTCGCCCCTGACGGTATCGATATTTACTTCGAGAACGTCGGTGGCGATCACCTCGAGGCTGCTCTCAACAACATCAACGTCGGTGGTCGCATCCCTGTCTGCGGTCTGGTAAGTTAACACTCTACTCACTCTCTATACCACATAACTAACAATCTTCAGATCTCCGAGTACAACACCCCCGCCGACCAGCGCCAAGGTGTCAAGGGTCTCCTCAACCTCATTGCCAAGCAGGTCAAGATGGAGGGTTTCCTCGTCGCCAACCCTGCGTTCGGCCCTGCCTACTACAAGGAACACCAGGAGAACCTCCAGAAGTGGCTCGCTGACGGTAGTGTCAAGGCCAAGCTTTACGTTACCGAGGGTATTGACAACGCCGCTGAGGGTTTCATCGGTATGCTCCAGGGCAAGAACTTTGGCAAGGCTGTCCTCAAGCTCAAATAAATTAATGCGATATGATGATGAATTGTATAAATTGGGATGGGTTACATAGAATCATATAATAAAAAGTTATTAATGAACCAAGAATTCTGGGAATACTTGTAGCTCTGGCTGTTTCGTGATGCCGCTCTATGCATTCCTGAGACTCCCTTCGGTCAATTCACTTTAGCAGCGTTCGCGTGACATGATTCAATCTATGTATGAACTTTTGAGCAGACGTAGGACCACATACCACCGGTACAGAAAGAAAGGTCCTGGTTGGAGAAGACTAGGGACATATATGGCATTTCAACTTCACAAGAAGGTTTCTCTTGGCAATACCGCAAGACAAACTCAGGATAAATACGCTCATCAATGCTCTACTCCTATACTGCAGCGCCCTGTCCTGATACAAGTGATGAGATGGTGCGCTGGACTCACCATGAGGCTGAACTCGACCCTTGTGCCAAACTGGCAACTTGAATTCAGTAAAACGCTCAATAACTGGAGAAGAACTATAGCTTTCTATTCGACAGGCGGTTCATCAGCCACACGTGCAGTGACAAACTTGAGAACTAGGACATGCTTGCCGGTGAGAACGACCAGCCAGATATGAAGCGATGTGACGTAGTCGTCGTTCGCAGCCTTAGGGGGTAGCAGAAAACCCAAGGCTTTTATCCCATGTTAAAAACGGAATTTAGTCAAGTTCAAGATGATGGTATTTCGTCAAATCAACAGTCCTGCCTTCATCACTTCACTGCTGCTCAGACTTTGGCTCTGTTGGATCTTTTAACCATAAGTTTCAGTGTTTCGTCAAAGGCAATGATAATGGGTTCTCAGAGAGAGCTTTGGTAGGAAGACTGACAAGTTCCCCTTTAAGTAGCATGACTTTCGATGCCCGCCCTTCACATCCTTATGCACGGATTGAATGGCCGATGCCTTTTTAGCATTATGAAATAAAACTTCGTTAATCTGGCCTAGGAATCCATTCTGTTCAAAATGACACCAAAAGGCTTATTAGGTACCTTAAATTTGGATAGTATGTGCACTTCCGAGCATTATTGAGGGCTACTACGGAGTGGTAAGTCCACTAATGTTGGAAATAACTAAATGACTTGGCATCTGAACTTCTTATTATCAAGGAATATGAGGAGCTGATAGAAAAGTCGCAGATGTCATAAATAGTGTTACGGTCCTGCAGGGCGGTTGAGGTGAAGTCTTGAGATACCAGTCTCACAAGGCAACTGAATCTTCATACCATCATATTGCACCATCTTATTTCGGAACAACTTGTCTGTCTGTAGTTCACTTCCATACAATGCGAAAGGAGGCTGAGCACTAAGTTGTAAATACTGCATGGCCCGTATGTGATGGACATCACGTACTAATTAGCCTATCGACTTGACTATTTGGTCAACTACTAGTATAGAGATATCTTCACCTCATCCTTGCCCAACCTCGCTGAATTTCATTGCCATGTCAATCCACTAAGTCTTTTCATATTTGGGATCCCAGTGCAACCACAGTCATGGCGGCTATAACTATGAGCCGTCCTTATTCAACCCTCTTTTGTCCCGGAATAGCTTACTGTTGAACTATGGATTTTGAAATGATAATTGGATCCTAAGTGTCTTCTTGTTCAATGACATGTACCAACTGCAGAATCTCCTTCATCTATGAGATATCTTCTACCACTGCATATTGAGACAGTCCCTCATGATACAAATAACAGTCGGCAATTGTTGGTTCAGAGAGCTGAGTAATGTAAGACACCAGAGAGTCCTGGCTGGACGAAAGAAGTATGTCTGAAGCCAGACGCCGCCGTTAATGACCAACGGCCCCAATCAGCTTGAATTTGAATCTCGAGTTCTGTCTAATAATGCGTACATACTTTCAGCTAAACTTCGTAGCTGTCCTAACAATAGTGAATCTGTGGAACCAATAGCTCAACACCAGGGACTAGGGTGATTTCCGGCATGTATGACCTCAATAGCAACATGTCGTTTACTGACGATAGCCTAGCAAGTGAATCTAGCAGCCAATGTGCGCTTGTGAATACTACCAGCGATCAGCCAGGAGTAATTTCCCACCAGTCTGTGTCTAATATACTGATTTCAGCGTCTATTGATCGTCACTCATCGACCTCAGCGGCAAGAGCCTCAGTGGTTGGCTAGCTATCGACGTAACTCGATCGGGGACCGCTCCGGCATCGGATCTGGGGTTCCCCAAATTAAGGTTGACCGTTGCATGACCCAGCTTCAACAGCCCCATCTCTTCTACCGACGATTGCCGATATCTCAAACCTCCCTGTATGTCAATATCCACTCCCAAAGTTAATAAATACCCCATCCATGCTGCAAGAATCAGTGCTGAACTTTGAAGCGCAGTAAGCTGATATGAACCAAAGTATCATCCAAAGAGGAGTCTCAGCTGCATGAACATCCCTGACGTCGGCGTCACCTAGCTCTCCTCTCCAACTTTCTCCAACTCAGTGGCGACACTGCGTTGAAAACTTTAAAGTTCAGACTTGTACAGCTGTACGGTGTCAGCTAGACACCGCCACCCGACAGGCTAGTAGCTCCCGCAGATCCAGACGTCAGGATATGCAAAACTTGATCATCGTATGACTTAACAGATTGGCAGTCCATAATCTTGATTTTGGATTCTTATCTGAAATATCCACTTTGATGTGATGATGAGTTGTGGATATAATAATTGAGACTATTGATGGACTAAAGATGAAATGCGCGCAGTGGAGATGGAGAAGCGCTTAGGCTAACGGGTTTGCTGAGGTCGATATCCACAGGGAAACATGGGTATTCATCCAGTGTTTTGCGGGGAATGTGATGGCCAAGCCTTTGTGTTGAAGGTATGGAGAATGGTTACTTGGCCTGATGATGAGTCGAGTCACCCCAAGTCTGAGCGTCGGTTAGGAAGTCATGAGAGTATGCTGAGAGCCCAGTAGAATAGTTATCAAATTCTGTAAGTTTGATGGATCTCAGAACAGTGATGACTGAGCAACACTTTCTCCACACTTGCACTCTGTATCTCGAAAGAAGCAGCGAGAAATATCTGCTGTAATTGAGATCAAAGGGTATCACGTCACACAAAACTGGGAGTCATGGTTTGTAAATATGATGGTAGATTTATTCTTCAACCTCTAATGCATGAATATGTTTCTCTACCCTCTAAATCCAATGCTATACAATGCATAATGCTAAAAGAAAACAACGCTGCCGCTTAAGTGGAATTCGAGTTGTCAGCACAAGAGAAAGCAGCAGAGCCACCAGAAGCCTTGTACGAGTCGATAATTCCAACAATAGATCCATAAGTACCACCGATCATGAGGAAAGTACCGGAGACAATAACAAAGACGCTGAAAGCAACCATGAGGTACCACTTCATATTAGGATCACGCTTGCCCTTGGCCCAGTTGTCATACAGCCACATGAAGCCGTACAGCTGGAACGACATGAGCGTGCCGAGCAGGGCACCAACGAGGGAGACAAGACCACCAAAGACAGGAATACCGGAGGCGATCAGGTAGGCGATGACGGTGGTGATGATGGTGCAAGCGAGCCAAGTTCCCCAGTGGATAGCGCTGTTGGAGGAGAGATGCTTTGTTCCGCGGAGGAGGCGGACGAAGACGTATTTGGCGGCGAAGTGAATGACGAGGACGGTTGTCGCGAGAAGGCCGGGGAGGGAGATGCCGTAGGCGACGCGCTTGATAAGATGGCCGGCTGAACCGAGAGCTGGCGAGGCGACGTATGAACCGCAGTAGAGGTAGACGACGCAGCCGATGACGATGTAAGTGATGGTGACACCAGTTTGGCAGATGAGGAGAGATCGGGTATAATGCTCAGGGCGCTTCATCTCAGCAGCGATGGCACTTTGAAAGTTAGCTCATTGAATCACATATCACCCAGGAGTTAAACTTACAAGAATCCAGGAGTACCAGCATAAGCAAAGATGAGAGATGAGATGGAAGAAATGGCCTCAGTGAAACTGGGATTTCCAATAACCTTCCAGTCAGACTTCCAGTGACCCTCTTGAGGAGCAGCTGCAGGTCGATCCTGAACACCAACTGCAATGGTGACTGTGAAAATAGCAGTCATGATGCAAACGAGGCCGACCCAGGCGAGCATGCTGATACGACCAAGGGTGCGAACACTGGCCAGCAGGAATCCGCAGATAGCAGCAACAGCGACGAACACAGCCGTGCAGGTACCGTGAAGAGAGACGGCGTTGAGACCGATTGAGATACCGAGCATACCAGATCCTGCAACGAAGATCCAGACTGAGTTGTTAGAAGTTGTCGTTACGGTTTAAGATAGGAGTACATACAGAGGCAGAAAGCAATACCGAAGATCTCGCGTCCGACTCGGCCGAAGATCAGAAAGCCTGCATCGTCGATACCGTAGATTTGAGGATGGTTGCGCTTGAAGACGCCAATCATGTAATCGGACCATGTTGTGATGGCGGCGATGACGATGAGGCAGATGATGCCGGGGAGGATACCGAGGACGTCGAACACAGCTGGGATAGACAGAACACCCAGGCCGACCTGGGTCTTCATCATGAGAGCGACGGTGCCGATCCAGCCGACCTATTGACGTTAGTTAAGTTAAAGGTGTTGATGATGTTGCGGGTGACGTACAGCGCGGTAGTTGGGACCTTCATCAGTGATATCACCAAAGACATCATCGTGGACTTGCGCTTCGCCAGCGATAGAAGGTGTGTTGTTCAAAGCTGGTTGATCATTCTCGTAATCATGCTTGAGGTCCTTCTCAGCAGGACCGCTAGAGTATTGTGACATGATGTCGATTGTTGTTGTTGAAGAGCAAAGTCAATTGACCAACAAACAAACAAAGACTATTCAACTCAAAGACTGAAGGAGCTGAATAGTTTAATAGAGAGAGGGGAGGGTGAGAGGAGGTTGAAGAAGGAAGAGAGAGTGTGGAATGTGGAGGAGATGAAGCAAGAAAGTCTGGGGATTGTGGACACAACTTATACAAGCTCCCCCCAAGCTCAGACAAGTTGAAGTCGATCCTATACAGTAGGTCTAGCTGATAAAGTTGGCATTTGCCCCCCTAGTCGATCCCCGTGGTGATTTACCCAAGAGAGGTTAGTCAGTGATACGCCAAGGAAAAAACCTGGCAGGCCCCTCGGTGTTGGCGAGGCTTATCTGGGTGTGTGGAGAAAGTCCCCTCTACCTCTGTGTCTGGAGTGCACCTCTTGGCTAACTCCATGTCCCCATGGGGTTCCCCGTACACGCCAAAAATTCGCGGAGAAAGAGGGGCTCAATACGATTGACGAAGCAAAGGCAAACTGGCATTGTCTAGACTCTGAGTTGAGAATTATCATCACGTAAAAGAAAACAAGGCACTTTCGCCCAATTACAAGCTATGACGTTGGAAGTTCCACTGGGAATAGCGAGTCAGGTATTGTCCGCGGTACCTTGTTCCCCATAATTTGAAGCGACAGAGTCTTATTGGTGAGAGGCTCAGTTTTTATTACCCCATTGCTCCGCAGTCGGGAGCTGATCCGGTCTCCAAAATATCCACAACCCCAATTTTCCACCTCCCTCAAACCATCAGACACGAGAGCTTCAATATTATTGTGGAATTCGTTACCATATCGTACTCTCAGCGGAGTACGGGAAACGGCCGAGTCCACTCCGAGACCCCTTGATTAAATACCAGTGCGTTTATCATAAATGGCCTGCTTTCCCAGTGGTCTCATATCACCCTCTTTACAATTACAGCTGAATATCTGCGAAGGAAGTTTGTTGCAAAGGAAGAAAAAACAAGGCTGATGTCGGTGCAGCCGAGACAGGCAAATTTTCCAACACGGCATTACTCCTCGGCAGTCGGAAATAAGAAGCACACCAACAAGAGGCGCGTCTCCAAATTTTACCTTTATACAGTATCCTTCTGGAACAATTCGTGCATGTCATCAGGGATGGGGGATGGTTCGCTTGCGCCGTATTGGTTAACTGCGAACGATTGGGGGGTGTCGCAGATCACCGACCATTCCGGGCCCAAACCCCAGGATCACCCTGTAAAGTTACAGTTAGGGGTTGACTTGCTTGTTTTGAACCGATGGTATCCCATCGGGAAGGCCTCCGCGCTCTGTTGATGAACTGACTTTATCAGCGAGGCATTTTTCTACTGATAAGTTCTATCTGCCAATCTGGTCAGTGCATTTTGGTATGAAACGTTGGATAAGCGGAAATCATCGGTACGGTAGATGAAACGACGCAGTCAGCGTAACTCTGGTGGAATCTCCAATTTGCTGCACAGATGCTCAAGCAGTCAGTGACCTTCAAACAGCGGAACCGTTTCCGATAAACGGTAACGGCAACTCCGTAACCAACGGATGACCTGCCGCAGCATCTCGCATATCTTGTCATCAATTAATAGCACCGTGCTCTGTATGGTAATCTCGGAAGATGACTGCAGGGTCCGGCCTAGGTCCCGATGGATTCTGTCTTAAAGGTTGCGTGATGTCTATATCGCCTCTAAGCAATTCTTTATGTAAATGTGGTCTCACAACCAAAACACCACCAGATTCCAGCGGAACGTTTTCTGTTTCTAGAAGCTGTAGAAGACAAATGCTGATTATCAGTTCAACTGCTGATTTATACGAACTGGTGATTATCACGAGGTTGGTCCGTTCGCGGTACCGAGATAATGGTTGATACCCAATATTCCCTACTTGGCACATATCAAGTTTTCTTGGCGATATCCCACGTTGTTATCAACAGCACTTTGTAATGCAATGTTTGAAAAGTGTTGGGGCTGATAATGGTCATAGCTTGGAGGAATCGCTCACGTAATGGATATCACGTTCATGCATGCATGATCTGTGCAGTGTGGAAGGGGGCGAAGCTGGTGGAGCTGAGCATGAGCTGAGGTATTTGCGTGATGACAGATTTCGATAACATTGACTTTTGTCCGTTGAGTCCGAGCTGCCTTTTGGGAAGGGTAGCTTCGTGATGGTATGTGCAGATAGCTAGCGGAAAGTCTCGAATATGATGAGTTTGACGAAGTGCTGGATGAGTTCCAGTTGTACTGCAGCAAAGTCGCGATAATCATCGTAGTTGCTTATATAGAAATTTCAAGTTCTCTCAGAATAGAGAGACTTTACTTTCTATTTATCAACTTTCTCTTCGTCTCTCACGGTTTGTTTCGGCTCATCATCGTGACACATGCATCGAAACTACCCAATGCTCCATTCCTAATTAAATCCCCAAATACTCAAAGGCTTGCTCGTACTTCTTCCTAAACGCTACCCTAGAGGTCTAGACCAAGCCATCCAAAAAGGCAAGTAATATGCATTTGCCAAGCCGGCTGAGGGACCATGCCAATGCTGGAATCTGCCATCCATGAGAGCGCCAAGTGATAGATCCTGGGGGTGTTCATCAGACCCTTTCTCCGCTCCCCGCACGTGTTATTTCTCCAGTTTCTTAGCATTCGCCAAGTTACCCACTTGCCTTTCTGTTATCTGTGGGGTTTGCGACATCCTCGTTTGCTTAATGTGGAATCCGAATGAGTAAGCTACCGCGGTGACATGATAACCGCGTTTGTGCTTCAGAAGCAAGAGAATAATAAATATTTGTGATTTGTGATCTGAAATAGTTCAAGTGGCCCGTTTGGTTTAATTCTGCTTCCTGCTACGCTGCAACTGGATCATCTCCTCGTAGGCTACTCATTGATTGAACACGCAGAGAGCAGCTCATGATTGATAACTTTATCCTAATAAAGTGACAATGAAATTTCAGCCTAACGAGCTTACAGAGTATACGATACAGTCAGCTAGTAGATGAATTACATAAACGTCCATGTCAAAGTCATGGATAGCATCGGGCCTTGAATATCCGATGCAGGCATCCACGGAGCCTTAACAGATACCGAGGCATGGCTCTAAACTCTTTGTTCTAAGTGCATGATAGTTAAGCATGATACAGACCAATGCACCGAATGATCTACGGATATTCAACGCATGATCCCTGACCGTAAAATGCCAAGTTAGAGGGTAAGATCTAGGCATAATCAGCTAGTATTTCATTCTGCCGCCGAGAAAGACACACATGCATAAGTTTGGCTAATATGATTGCCACAGAGGTCTTTATCTTATCTTCTTATCTTATCTGGTTACGTTGGGGCTCAACGTGTTAGCCGTGATGGAAACATCGCCTTTAATACTCAATTCAAAGTTGTTGCGAGCGTTTATTCTCATACATAAATAAGCTTAAAATTCCCTTATCCAAGGAGCTTAATGCTTCTTCATGGTGTCCAATTACAACCACTTGTAAACCGTATTTTTGACAGATCATGATACAATTATTATTGTCCGGAAAATGTAACCGAATCAATCCAGGCTTCGGAGCCTGATATGCACATAAACCCAATATTGAGAGCCAAACCACCCTCATCGATCTGGCTTTGAGTATACGTACATGTATACGATATCTCCTGCCACTGATTGATCGTACCCGGCTGTGTTGTCGTCGCCGTAACGACGAGGGTTCGCCGCCCAGAGAATAATCCTGCATTGCCATAAGCGCAACCCAGCACCGCGATGGTGCATCCAGGTCCAGGGCGGACCCACGCGGAAGCTGGATATCCAACCCCAGCTTGAGCAGGCGAAGAATACGCCTGGGAGATGTAGCTTGTCGACCCGCCGGCGGTGGAGAAGCTCATGCGCGCAGAGCTTCTGCCATCGTGCTTGATGTTGTTGTCGAGGGATAGTGAGACGAGATTGGGTTGTGTGACAGACCAGGGCTCTGTAGTATCGTCGAATCCAAGATTAACGAGCGTGGGAGGACCAGCTGCTTCCGTAGTAGTCGTGGTGGTGACTTCAGAAGTTGTTGTACTCTCGGTGGTGGTGGGGATTAGCACTGTAGTTGAGATAGACACTGTAGCCGTGGGTTCTTGTGACGAGGTTGTTATCTCGGTGATACTTTCGACAATGGTGGAGCTAATGTCTACAGCTGAAGAGGTTTCTAGGGCAGAAATGGTGGTAGTAGTGGC
This sequence comes from Fusarium veterinarium, assembly GCA_019191175.1. Taxonomy (NCBI): domain Eukaryota; kingdom Fungi; phylum Ascomycota; class Sordariomycetes; order Hypocreales; family Nectriaceae; genus Fusarium; species Fusarium veterinarium. Next base: position 2,092,818 of record JAHARR010000001.1, read on the forward strand.
GTCTTCTGTAACGGTGGATACTCCAGTGCTGCTCTCGATAACAGTAGGGCTTAGTTCCGGAGCCGAAGTTGAAAGTGTGGTAGTGAAAGAGGCTTCTGTAGTAGTGGATTCCTCAGTGCAACTCTCAATCGTCTCAGAGGTCAGTTCTCTGGTTAGAGAGACCTCTGTAGTTAAAACAGCGATAATGGTAGCAGTAGTGTCCTCTGAAATTGTTGATGTATCCGCGCGGCTCTCGATGATAGTAGAGCTTAATTCTGCCGTCGAAGTAATTGAAACCGCAGTAGTCATAGCGTCTTCTGTTGTAGTGGTTGGCTCCACACTGCTCTCGATAACAGACGAAGTCAGGGCTACACTTGAGGAGGTCTCCGTTGTTGAAATCACGGGAGCAGGAGTAGTAGTAGTATCCTTTGACTCAGTCGACGTCTCGCTGGTGCTCTCTGCCTGGTCGGTAGTAAAGATCAAGTAACCAGTAGAGGAAATGTCGGTCGTTGAGAGACCTGCCTCAGTAGTACTTGTTGCCTTGGTGGAAGAAGACGTGATTTCCACCGTAGTCAAGATATTAGTCGTCCTGGGTCTCGGTTTACATGGACCGGCCTCAGAACCGGCCAGTAAGAGCGCTGCTAGAAAAGCAGTCATGATAGTCTTGGCAGTCATTTTCGAGAGTAATGACTGTACTGAGAAGTTGAAAGACAAGAACAGCAACGAGTAAAAGAATAAAATAAATAAGGTATAAGACGGAAATAACTCCTATTTATTATTTACACGAAGCAAAGTGAGCATACTCGCTTAAAGAGTGTTCAGATCATATCATGTTAAGATTTTGCTCCGTAGTTCTACTCACTATTGGCAATAGTGCCAGCTTGGCAAAAATAATAGCACCATTTTAAAATAAAACGCCAGGGGGAGATTCAGCTGCCAATTTTTAGTTCAGTCAATATTGACTCGCTTATATCTATAATTTTTGGTGTACCCAGAAAAGCTCCGATAAACTTAGACTAAGCAGAACCGGTAGAGAATTCCGCCGGAGTTTATTAAGCTTAATCCTATTTCAACACCCAACGTCATACTCCAAAGCCGTGATACCGTCGCCATATATGATATGACTCTTTAAATGGCTGCCCTCGCTGTCAATAGATAGATGGTAATGGCACCTTCAATTATATAGTACATGAGATGAAGCACCAGCATTATAATCTTTCGAGACATCGACATATTTTTATACCCGACTAATCCTATTGCTTTTATGGTATTACCCATTTCTGCATCATTCGCTCATTGAGACGCCGTTTGTCTGAAGCAGTATTGTATTTTGATAGAGTCTGCGTGGCTCTCTTCTTATGCAGAGGTTTCCATGCCTCAAGTGCTGACAATTGGTTGGCCTGAATTTAATGAGCAAGCTGATAGCCGCTGTCATAGAATATAAGGCTTCAGATTCAATGAGTACATAATCTCCGACCATGCTGTTGCTAGATGCCTTAGCAAAGAGCTATAACCTCACTCTACTGATGTTGATCCGCCCTGGTGATACTGGGTCTAGGGCGGCTTTGCCACCAACCAATTATCATCAGCGCAGGCTCAGCCGCAGCTGGCTTTATGCAGATAGAGTCCTCAAAGGATCAAGAGGCATTGCAATCTTCTCAAGACTTTCACCACAATCAATCATTACAAGTGAGCTCCAAAGACCATGAAGGACCTGGAGTTGCCGCCAGCAGTATTGCTGTCGCTGAGCTATCAGCCAAGGTCAGCAAGTTGTGCTTACAATATTTTAAAGATGTCTCCAGCTCAGGAGCCGATATTGAGCATCTTCGAAACCAGTTTAAGCACTTGGCTGAAGCTCTAAGGGCTATGTATAGACTTATTGAATAGGCTGACGAGGACTTACTTCTATTATCTCATAAACGTCAGGGTTCATTCCAAAGCTGTTTGGCAACCCTTAAAAGGTCAAAAAAGCTCAAGCTAAGTCCCGCGTCTATCGCTATGTTGTTCTATGACCTTCGAGTACTTAAGTGGCTATTTAATAGCAAAGATACTAACCAGCTCCTGGCCTGTCTTGAACATTATGAAAAACTAATACTACTTGGACTCTAGGGAGATCAGACGTAAGTATGCAGAGAATTCCAATTTCTCACCGAGACTAACACGCTGCAGTGCCCTTCTCGTCAAGATTCACGAGGAACTCAATCAGCTATTGCTGCGCCCTATTATGAAAAATAATATTGTGTCCTCGTCATGTTTGGTTGAGGCCTAGAGTTTAAGCTTATGGCCAGCAATCAGTCAAGTAGCTCGAATTCTCTACAAAAAGAACAACAAGCTGGAAATACCGGACACTGGTTTATGCCTTTCTGATCCGACTTTAGTAACTCGGCAAAGACATGAGAAGACACCGCCTCCGAGGCCAATCACATCGAACTCTGCACTCCGGCAACCCGAGGTCCTTTTCCTATCAGATATGAAGATGAGAAATGCTGGACCTTCGATATCGATGTCCTGTACCATTTCCTCCACTGTTACAGCTGCTGCTAAATAGTCAAGAAGCTCGCACCAAAGAATGAAGTAGGCCTGGTAACAGACGCACCCATTTATCTACACGTTGAAGATCTCCAGAGTTTGGTTTATTATTATACGGCTAACTATGTGACTCCTTTTGGTGGTGCTTAAAAACACCCAAGCCACTGCAAGCTGCCTTCGCACAGGCCGTAAGCCGGAGATTCGATTGCGACGATCCCGTGTGCTTTGACCCAGCTAAGATCTCCCAAACAGGAAGGCCAGAAATCTTACTAATATGGTGCTCTTCTTTCATTTCTCTGCCTCTTTTGACTTTGGTCTAAGAAATTGGGCGTTGTGCGGCAGCTGATACCCCACCAAAACACGGTTGGCAAGCATCTCCGCCCACGTCGTGGAGACTTACCTATTTTGACGAGACCATCTTCACGAGGCTGATAGAGAACAACGCGGGGTATACCAATTGGTAAAGGAATGATAAAAAGAAGAAGCATATAATAGACCAGAATAATCAAGAGTTTATCATTAAACCATTCATCTCATATCACTCACTCACTCATCCAAGTGTCACTGTCAAACACATCACAATGGCCCCCCAAGAACTCACAGGCATCCTAGTCGCCCTCATTACCCCCTTCAAACCCGACGGCACAGTCGATCTCCCCGCCCTCGACGCCCACATCCAGCGTCAAATCTCCGCCGGCGTGCACGGCCTAGTCCCCGGCGGCAGCACCGGTGAATTCACAGCCCTCACCCTGCAAGAGCGCAAAGATGTTCTCGACCAATGCGTCAAGTCAGCTGCTGGTCGTGTCCCCGTCGTCGCTGGCATCGGCGACCTGACTACCTCCGGTGTTGTAGAGCTCGCTAAGCACGCTGCTGAAGTTGGAGCCGCTGCTACTATGATTGTGCCGCCGTTCTACGATGCGCCAAACTTGAAGCAGTTGAGAGAGATGTTTGGTGAGATTTACAAGGAGAGCGGATTGCCGATTATGTACTACAACATTCCCAGTGCGAGCGGAGTTAGCTTGTCACCTGCGGAAATCGCTGGTCTTTCAGATGTTGGAGTCAAGTATCTTAAGGATACCTCTGGAAATGCACCCGCTCTTACAGATCTTCTCTTCCACCATCACAACGACATCACCGCCCTCAACGGCTGGGATACATTGACCTTCTACGGTCTCTGCGCCGGTGCCAAGGGCTCCGTCTGGGGAACCACCAATGTCCTTCCCGAACTTTCAGTGCAGCTTTGGAACGCTATCGCTGTTGATGGTGATCTGAAGAAGGGACGTGAGCTTTGGTCCAAGATCTTCCCTGTGTGCAAGTTTTTGGAGGCGCATCATTATGGTGCTGGTATCAAGACTGGCATGGAGTTGCAGGGCTGGAAGACGGGAGGTCTGCGAAAGCCGTTTGCTCTTTTGGAGGATGATGAGAGGGCTGAGCTTGCGCAGCTTCTGAAGGATGCTGGTGTCAAGCTGGCTTAAACGCATCTGACTTTGCATTATGGAGTTTAATGATTTAAAATAGTAAAATAGACAAAATGACTTAATGGGAGCTCAAGAAGACATGTCGCTGTGAGTGTGAGAACAGAATCGAGCGGTAAATGTCATATCTATGCTAGACTTTCCTGCACAAGACTCTGCCAACTAGTAGTCCAGTCCCCAGACTGCTTCCTCCGTTCCCAAATCAGCGGCACAACAACCCCCGCCGGCCTATTCGTAAAGTAAACCCCCTTATCATCCGTAACCCCCAAACACTTCAGCGCTCGCTCCTGCAGATCCGGGCTCACAGCTTCACAAGCCGCCACAAAAGCAGGCCACGCCAAGCTCGTAGCAAAATCCTGGTCATCGATCAACTCACTTAAACACGGCTCAAGATACTCCAATGTCTTTCGCACCAGGTCTTGCAAGATCATGGCGTTCATGTCGTACACTCTTCGGTAGAAGTAGATCACCAGAGCTTGATGGATTGCGAGTGTCATGGAGCGGACTTGAGGATGGCGGACGAGGTCTTCGTCCCCTGTGGGCATTTTGACGGGTTCAGTGGGATCGAGGGTCGAGGGCCATGCCCAAATTCGGTTTTCGAGGGTTTTGGTGTGTTTGGAGAGGGCTTCTGATATAGAGGGGTTGCAGCGCGCGACAGTTTCCAGACGATTCTTCTCATTAGATAAAGACACAGTCTGCGATAGCAGTGTCATAAGAGACTCAGGAATGCCGTAAATAACCGGATAAAGTGTTTGAGTCCAGCGTCCTTGGACTTCAAGATGAATGTCATTGTATCCAAGCTCATCGGTCTTTTCTTGAGCGGGATCAAGACCTATGTTCAAACCCTCTTCTGTGATACGGAATGTTCGGAATTGCTCACGGCCTTGGATTTCTGAAGAGCTTTCGGGCAGAGGTTCACTCCAGAGGGATATGCTCTCTGCGATCACACGAAGATGAGTGTACATATGGTGCAGAAGGCGTGATTTGAAGGGATTTTGGGCTTGGTTTGCTAGACCGCGCAGACGGATGAGGCGTTCTGCATCGAGGAGGAAGATACGGAATGCGCGCGCTCCGTTGTGTAACTGACTTTGGTAAGTTGTTGATCAAATAAATGGGGATAGGGAGACTTACCGAAGTCATGGCCATAGCGAGGATAGCCATCAGAAGCTCCTTGTAACTCGCTTGTCTCGGCCCAAACATCTCATGCTGCAGCGCCTGCCGGAGATGGTTCTGCGCTCGTTCATGATTCTTCAATCCAATTTCTTTCCAATCCGCCGATAAAGAATTCGGTGCCTTGGACATGTGAAGTTGCAGTGCACTATGAGCAAGCAGAGTATAAAAGATCGAAGAGCGGGTATGAGAAGCTTCGTTCCAGAGTGATAGCTCAGCAAATGTCTCGAGGGCACAAGGAAGAAAGATAATTTCCCATGGGGACTTGCGTTTTGCTTGCATGGTTGAGCGTTGGCCGGCGATGTGTTGTCTGTAGTGGCGGAGTAATGGCTCTGCTTCTTCTGGAAGGCCGGAGTGGCTTGTGATGTTTCTTGGGTATGGAACGACTTCGCTCATTGAAGCTTGAAGTCCAGGGTCGATATTCTCTTCTTGTGCAGTAGTGTCGTTGCCCATGACTTGAGATATGAAGCCTGGGCTGAAGAGTGCCAGTCCTTCAGCTCCTATTGGATCATCGACAAAGAAGTTTGCCATAGAATCGTGCATATGCATCTGATCACCCGCTGTCATCTCTTCAGAGTTGATGTTGAAGCTCGGATCCAACGAATGTGTAAAGATATCCAGGTCATCATCAGGCAGTTGATCTGGCCAGTCTGTTCGTTGAATCTCTTCAATGAAACCATCAGTCTCGGCATACATGCTCGTCGATGTGTTATCAGTGTTAGTATCCGGAGAACACTCAATCATATCCAACGTCAACTCCTTCTCCTCAACAGACTGGAAGACTCCAAAAGGACCTTTCATCAACGCATCTCCAACATCACTCTTCTCACACGCAGAATCAATATCCGCCAACAACGCCAACGCCGTCCTCTTCCCCAAACTCCCCTTCAACTCATCACTCATCAAACGTCTCTCACTCTCTACGTTCATCAGTCATCAGTTCTCCAGACGGACCGGAGCACTTACCGGAGAATAGTGGATACCGATACTCCGAGCCCCGATGACTCTGCTGCAACTCCGGCCTGACAGCATCATCCCTAATCCAAAACAGCCGTGCTCCGTAGCCTCCACAGACAAGCCCCAGTCGTTTACAGGTCCCACATTCGGGCTGAGCCTCGTCGCATTTTGCGTGGCGCGAACGACAGGTTCGACAGCCTGTGAAGGTACGTGTTCGTTCGACTTTTTTGGGCATCTCAGATAGGAAAGTGGAGAAGCAACACAAGATGAGATGAGATGAAATGAGACGCGGGTTGATTGCTTCTTCTAACGAGGGACATTGATCCCGGGGGAGGGAGGTTGTGTTATTGTGCTGTTGATGAGATGGCGAAAAGGGAATGTCTCCGCGGGGTGGGGTAGCCGCTTATCGGAGTGGCCGTGGCGAGGGACATTTGGAGGTTAGCTTGAGCTAGTGAAGGTTGCTGGATTAAGTTGATATGCCAATTGGAGACCCCAAAGTTGTCTCGGGTTTAAGCCTTTGTGGGATAAAATAGTCCAAGGGCAGTCGCTCATGTTTGACTGGCTGGTCATTAGTCATTTCTGATAACCGCGATACTTTGGAGGATAGATGTATCTTGTGTATGTCTACGTCAACGCGCTGGAGTGCAAAGCACCGATCTGGGTAGTTACTATATCAGCAGCTCAATTTCTTTACATGGTTGCTTTCCCTCCATAGTATGACTGAGTATGCGTGCTGCGGGAGCGGGCTCTGGAGAGTATAACCAGTCATTCGCTCGGTCTGAAAGGGGAGCAGACTCGAAAACCAAGCTCTCAGACAAAGACTGATATTAGCAAAGCGACCGGGAGAACTACTGACCGCAAGACTAGAGTATTAATAGTGAGATCTATCAGTTTTTGGCCAAGTAATCCAAGCTATTCCTCACCAACTCTAGCGCCTCAAAATACTTTAGATCTGATACAATACATAGCCAAGTCAGTTTCCAATTCTAACACCATATCCAAGTTCTCCAACATCCCTTCAATTATTGCAAAGTTTCGTTTGAGCCTGAAGTCTCTGCATACAGGCTGATATTGCCATGCAAGGGCGATTTGAAGAGTGTCTTTCACACTATTTGTGGCCACAAAACAAACTACCGGGCTATCCTTGTAGATGGTCGCAGCGCAGTATCGTAAGCATGGTCGATCGAGAGCCTGGAAAAGGATCGGGATCTCGACGTCGCCAGAGCCAAGGAGCTTGCTATCTTCTCGTATCAGGTCGGAGATGGTCATTTCGACTGCCATCTCCAATCGAGATCTCTCTACTGAGGTCTGCGTCATGTCGCGCGGGCGTGGGGGCACGTAGCTGAGGCAGAAATACCTATCCGAGATTAATGGGGACATTACATTGACTCTTCTTCCCTTGTATCTGACACATATCAAGGTAGTTTCTGGGTTTCCATCCCAGTCGGGCTCGATGTTGAAGGTAACATCTCCATCGGTCGACTTTTCGCAGAGATTGTGCTGGATAGACTTCCTCCATCTTTCCAGACCCATGATATCAGATTCCAAAAACTCGGTTCGTACGCCCGGGCATATAAGTCCCTGGCTGTCGCGTGGTATGCCTCCAACATCAACATCGATGATCGTGAAGCCTCCTATCTCACTTGGAGACGAACACTTCCCCAGCAGGCTGTTGATCATTAGTGTCCGCTAGCCAATTATGCCCATATAGCTTCGGCGAGTCGCTCCAGTTCTTGGGTCATAGACAAAGCTGTGGTATGCATCGCTGCCAAGAAAGAGCCGTGCGAGAAGAGGCAGAATTTGCTGTCTCGACATGGTTAAGTGATGCGTAGTTCTGTTTGAGGGTGGCAATTCATTCTTCGCGACCTTCATGTAATGGAGAAAACTCTCTGATCTAAAACCCCAGCAACCCTCCACGGTTTGTGAGACCAGTGTTGACGTGTTCACTAGCCTCCCAAAGATATCATAATAATAGCCCATAAAGAATGATTGGAGTATGCAGAATCCATCCACCTTGGACTCGTCAGTCATCTTTGGGTCCGAGATGCCGAAACCATCCAACATTGCCCTTGAATCACCCTTAGTTGTAGCGACGAACCAGGAAAAGATGTCCTCTGACATTCGATGTAGAGAGTTCTGCAGCCCCTCGATCAACTCTTGATTAAGCACCAAACCGAAGCTCTCCGCGAGACTCATTATTCCCGATGATGTACGCTCGACCTCCGCGCCTTGATCAAAGATTGAATATTGAATGTCGGTAAACTGGGCAAGTGGTTCCTCAACGTTCACAACAAGAAACTCGTCGGACCTATCAGAATACTTTCGAAGTCCAATTGCAACCGTAGCAGCCGCTTTGATTCCTTCCTTATATGCCATTCGACAGAAGTTTTGAGCCTCTGCTGTAATCGGAAAGATACTGATGCTTTCTGGTGGGTGTTTTAGCGAGACAGTCGTTGTCGCATTACGTTTGAGTATTGCAGCACTAGTCCGGGCCCGAGTTGCGCAATCGTGGAGGAAGAGCTCTCTGGAGTATATAACGTGGCAAGAGCCCCTTGGATTAGATGCAAACATGCCTCATTCAACACTCAAGATATCAATCCCAAGGCTGCAAAGGCAAGCTGCCACGCCAGCAACATCGGAAGATACAGTCTCGAAGCTGTCAGTGTTGGACTTCAACAACCATAGAACGAACGCTTCTATATGCGGCGTGTCACTCGCGGGCATGTAACCCGGGAGTATGTGCCCCTGACCAAGCATATCCTCTTTGTATTTCTCAACAGCATCACTCAACCCTCGAATACATGCAGTTGATCTCCAAGCATTCAGACGAGAGATGCACTGCGAGCGAAGAATCTCCAAACCCCTTTCCGTAGGATCAAGCAAGGCACTTAAAATCTTGTATAACAATGGTTGAACGACACTGCGGCTCGCAAAGTGATCCAGAACCGCCACTATGCAAATCATCACCGATGTGAATAGAGGCAGTTCCTGCGTAATTGGCGGGGGACGCGCTATAGCAGGTGGGATTTTGTGGAAGTGAGTCGAGCTCATCTGGATCGCCAATACCCTGGGCTCTCTCAATCCAACACCCGACTTCTCCCGTCTACAAGATCCTATAGTAGGATGCTTCTTGACGTGAACTTCTCTTGGTAAAGTGCCGGTATATCGTGGAAAGAAATGCAATTACGTATTTCATTAGGGAAGGTCTAAGTCCTTGTCCCATTTATAAAGAAGGTAGCAAACGTGATGAAGGATTGTTTTCATAGATTGCAGGCTCGAATATACAGATTCATAATTCAGCCGGAACTTGTGACCCGCTTATGGCCTAAATTGATAAGGCCGTTGATTCAAATCTCCGATTACATTCTGTTGGCTTATAGCGAAATCAGTAAACACAGCAACAGCTAACCGTTCTTTGCCAGCTCTGTTCTGAAGGCGCAGTTGGTGGTTGATGCTTTGTAGGATTACCATTTATATTCCCTCTTCCTCGCTCTGTACCCTACTCTCATATTCCAAAATAACTCTATATACCTTGGACGAAGAGTGGTGCAGTGGTATCTACCTATGAACCCATAAACCTTCTGTAAGTCCGCACCTAAAATCCTAAAACTCTCTTCCCTGCGCCACTCTTCGTTTTTGCAGGTCGTGCGTTCGAATACACGTATCAACATTTATAGCACAAAGCCAAGAGGCCTTTTCGAGATTCTGGTCCCATTCCTTTTGTTTCTTTCGGTGGTAGTTGGTGATACGGCCAGCGACGGGGCTTGTCTCCACTTTGCAATGTCGCATTCCTCATCTGGGGGCGATGGATCCTCTGGGAGGCACTAAAAAGGCAAGTCTCCGCGACGACTGCATTTGACCTCATTTATAACATCATTCATTATTCGAGTGGCTGATAAATGCATGCGCATGCAAATAAAAAAAAAGTAATTCATGCGCCATTATCGCCGCAGTGTCGTAATTCCAGCGGTGCGTAGCTTAATAATATTCGTGACACAACATACACCCATAAAACCCCATCTCCATAGCTGCAGCACCTCCATCCAGCACAGCACTCCCAGCACCACGTAAACACACAAACAATGACCTCAATCTTTCTGTAAGACCCCAAACCCCTTCTCCCTTTGCTTACTAACAACTGCAGCACCGGCGCATCGGGCTACGTAGGCGGTCAGCTCCTCCACGAGCTCACACAAGCTCATCCCGAGTACACCATCGCCACGCTCGTGCGCGACGCCAACGCAGCTGAGACCATTTCGCAGGCGTATCCGAAAGTGCGCACTGTGGTGGGCGACCTAGATGAAAGTGCGCTCGTGGAACAGGAGGCTTCACAAGCTTCTGTGGTACTGAGTCAGTGATGTTTCATGAAACTTTGGTGGTGTGGTGTTGCTGACGGAGGTAACTTAGATGTTGCGTCGAATAAACATATTGGATCGTTGCAGGCGATTCATCGGGGATTGACAAAGAGAGGAAATGGTGAGACATGATACTTTGAATGAGAAGGATCGAATTGACGATGGATAGGTTATTTGATTCAAATTTCTGGTGCGAGTTTGTTGCCTGTCAAGGACTTATCTTCACCGTCCTTCAAGCCTGGTGAGCCCTCCAGCGAAGTCTGGGATGATCTCGATGGCGTCTCTTCCATTCTGGACCTCATCCGCAGCCACGACTCTCGCGTGGTAGACAACTACATTCTTAAAATCGCCAAAGAAACGCCGTCTATCAAAACAGCCCTCGTCCTCCCTCCCATTATTTACGGAAAGGGCCAAGGCCCAGTTAAGCAGCGCAGCGTTCAAATCCCCGCACTCTCAAAAGTCGCGATCGAGCGAGGCCATGCCGTCAGAGCGGGTCGCGGTTTAGCAGCCTGGACAAATGTTCACGTCGCTGACCTCGCAAGATTATTCACCATTTTAGCCGAGAAGGGCGCAAAGGGAAGTGAGGATGAGAATGTCTGGGGTGAGAAGGGTATTTATCTTCCCGGTGTCGGCGAGCTGGTAAGTTCAAGTCGCTCTACGAGCCTTACAAAGCTAACAATCTAGACATGGGCCGATATTTCGGATAGAGTCGCCAAAGCAGCAAAGGACCAAGGACTCATCGATACCCTTGAAGTCGAAGAACTGTATAAACCAGAAGTCGACACTGCACTCCCCGCTGGTTCAGTCTTCTTCGGCAGCAATGCCCGAAGCAAGCCCCGTCGCGCCACTGAAGTTTTGGGCTGGAAACCAAGTGAGACAGGGCTTGATGAAGAGATTCCTCGGGCTGTGGCTGAAGAGGCAGAGAGTCGAAAGTAAACATAAGCTAGTCTATAATGAGATAATTGGTAGACAATAAGAACATTCTCTGTTATCTTGAGTCATATGATATGAAGTGTCAGTTGGATGTAATTCTTTGCCCAGTGTGAGTAGGTCGATGGAGATGCGGGGTAGTGTAAGGTAGCGCTGTCGTTGTAGGCTTCACTTCCCTATCTTGGTAGTGGGGATGATTGCGCGGGGTTTAAAAAGAGAAGGTCTGCGCGATCAAGACAACGGAAACAATCGCCATTCTCATCAGTCTATATCAGATTGAATTGAGAGTCAGTTGCCATACAAGATATATCAATTGTTCAAGTACAAGAAGCCTTTTCCCAAGCTCGTCCAAGGCATCAAGGTTCATCTACACCAACCAGCTCATCTCATCACTCTAGACCAAAATGGCTGCCTCAATTGAACTCACTGCTCCCAACGGAGTGAAATGGTCTCAACCAACCGGCCTCTTCATCAACAACGAATTCGTCCCCTCATCAAGCAACAAAACCCTCACATCAATCGACCCCGCGTGAGCTCCCCTACCCCTCACCCCCTGTACCTCCACTAACACGCCCAGCACCGAACAAGAAATCGCAACAGTTCAATCTGCAGATTCTCAAGACATTGACAAAGCCGTCAAAGCAGCCAAGGCCGCACTGCGCCATGAATCATGGAGAGATCTCCCCGCCTCAGACAGAGGCCAACTCATGGCCCGTCTCGCCGACCTGATTGAGTCCAAGCGCGAGCTCTTTGCTACAATTGACGCTTGGGATAACGGCAAGACGTACATTGAGACGCTGGAGAATGATCTCGTTGAGGCCGTAGGCGTTATTCGCTATTACTCCGGCTGGGCTGATAAGACGTTCGGTCAGACGATTAACACAACGCCGAAGAAGTTTGCGTATACAATTCGTCAGCCGATTGGTGTTGTTGCGCAGATTATCCCGTGGAATTATCCTCTGTCCATGGCGACGTGGAAACTTGGGCCTGCGCTTGCATGTGGAAATACAGTTGTCATCAAGGCAGCGGAACAGACGCCCCTAAGTCTTCTTGTCCTGGGAGAGCTCATCAAAGAAGCCGGTTTCCCACCTGGTGTTGTCAACATCGTCAATGGTCTGGGCAAGGACACGGGCGCTGCGTTGGTACAGCATCCATTGGTTGACAAGATCGCCTTCACGGGGTCAACAGCCACGGCAGCTAGCATCATGGGTGTCGCAGCAAAAACGCTCAAAAACATCACCCTCGAGACGGGCGGTAAATCCCCGTTGATTGTGTTTGACGATGCAGAGCTCGATCAGGCTGTTAAGTGGTCGCATTTCGGCATCATGTCGAACCAAGGACAGATCTGCACCGCGACGTCGCGAATTCTTGTGCAAGAGACTATTTATGAGAAGTTCATCAAGGAATTTATTGATACGCTGAACACTGTTAGCAAAGTTGGTAACCAGTGGGACAAGGAGACGTATCAGGGACCGCAGGTATCCAAAGTTCAATACGAGAGAATCCTAGAGTACATTGACATTGGCAAAAAAGAGGGCGCCACAGTCGCAGCAGGCGGTCATCCCCTCAAGGTCGGAGGTTCAGACAAGGGATTTTACATTTCTCCCACTGTTTTCACAGACGTCAAGCCCTCTATGAGAGTGTTCCGCGAAGAAATCTTTGGTCCGGTTGTTGTTATTTCGACGTTCAAGACTGAGGAGGAAGCGATTGAGTTGGCGAATGATACGACTTATGGACTTGGCGCTGCTGCTTTCACGACGAATTTGGAAAAGGCTCATCGCGTTGCTGCTGCGATTGAGGCGGGAATGGTCTGGATTAATAGTAGCCAGGATTGCGATCCTCGTGTGCCGTTTGGTGGTGTTAAGCAGAGTGGAATTGGCAGGGAGCTTGGTGAGGCGGGATTGGAGGCGTATACGCAGATCAAGTCGGTTCATGTCAACATGGGAAACAGGCTATAAATTATGGCATTTAAACAAATACATAAGTCAAGATTGCATGTCAATGCAACATGTGGCGCGCACTCAATTGAGACATTCACAGTTGGGATCATGATGCTTCAAAACTCATCTGTATTATCGTCGACAAATATATTGACAAAGAAAATGTAAGCGGATACATGGTAGTACTATACCAGTGGGATATGAACAAAACGAAGAAAAAAAGAAAATGCCCAGGGTAAACAAAGAGGATATATATAAAAAGGACACAAGACCAGGCAAACCATCCAATCCAGTCCAGTCCAATTCCCATAAAGCAATCTCGCAGACTCCAACCCCATCCCAGTCCCAAGCATTCATCATCTTACACGGACCCCGTAAATTAAGCAGATTTTACCATGGCATACTCCTTCAGAATCTGAACTGCCTCATCCCAGCCTCGCGAAGCAGCAATCTCAGTGACACTTCGATCAAGCTCATCCTTAACATCGAGATCAAACCCAGCCTTCTCACCCAGAAGACGAAGGATCTGCTCATCGCCGTTCTCAACAGCCTGCATGACACCGTTCCATCCACGGTACACCTTGTTAGGATCAGCGCCGTGCTCGAGCAGAAACTCGAGAATCTCAGAGTCTCCGCGGTACCGGCGCAGGGCCTTGACGACAGGGAGATGCTCGCCGGGGGCGTTAATGTCGGCGCCGCCCTCGTTGATGAGGAACCACACGATGTCCTTGCGGTCCTCGCGGATGGCGGATGTGAGAGGCGAGAAAACACCGCCGTTCTTGTCCTCGACTGACACGCCGGCTGCGAGGAGGAGCTTAACGGACTCGAGCTGGTTGGCAACGACGGCCATTTCCATGACGCCCTTGAAGGCGCGGGGCTCAGCGAGCACGGAGAGGATGCGCTTGAGCACAGGGGGGTTGCGGACAGCCATGCAAACGGGCCAGTCTTGGCCGCGAACATTAGGATCAGCACCGTTGCTGAGCAAAAAGTCCACCATCTCGACCCTGTTCTCGCGAATAGCAGTCGTCAACGGTGAGTGACCCTTGGGGTTCTTGTCGTTAGGGTTCATTCCCTTCTCAAGCAGCCATGTGAGCGCCTCCATGTTGTTAACACTGACAGCAGTCTCGACAATGCCCTTGGGAGAGCTGAGGTTCACGCCGGCGTCGACAAGAGGGGGGAGGAATTGAAGACGGTTATGCGTGATACACTTGAAGGCGGGATACTCGCTGGCGGGGACGTTGGGGTCTGCTTTGTTGGCGAGGAGGAGGTGGAAGATGTCAGGGCGGTTGTCGCGGATGGATGTGCAGAGGGGCGTATAGACGCCGTCCTTCTTCTGGTTGGGGTCGACCTTTGCGTTGAGGAGGACCTTGACTGACTCGATGTTGTTGACACTGACGGCAAGCTCCATGATACCGGGTGCCTTCTTGGGGTCAGCGCCGTGGGACAGGAGAACTTGGAGACAGGCGCTCTGGTAGGTAGCGGGCCAGAGCATGTGCTTGGGACCAGGCAAATTAGGGTTTGCGCCGTGGTCGAGAAGACTGTTAACGATATCGACGCGCGAGTTCTGAATGGCCTCGAACAAGGCGGTCTTTCCCTCACGACTCTTCAGATCGGGATCAGCGCCGTAGTCGAGGATGAGGTCGATGAACTTCTTGGGCGTCTTCTTGTTGATGGCGCTGCTGAGGAGCGTCTCGCCCGTAGCGGTCAATTGATTAGGATCACCGCCATAAATGAGAAGCAGGTGAGCAAAGTTGACCTTGTTGGCGATACAAGCAGCAGCAAGGGCAGTCTCGTTATCCTCACCCATAGCGAAGCGAGGATCAGCGCCGTACTTGAGGAGAGGAACGGCACCAGCGAGGAAAGACTTCTCCACGGAGGCAAAGAGCGGTGTTACACCATCGCGATCAGTGCCGTTGGGATCAGCACCGAAGAGGAGGAGAAGACGAACGGCCTCGGCGTCGCTGTTGAGAACAGCTTCCTTAAGAGCGAGATGCTCGGGACCAGTGTTGGGAGATACACCACGATCCAGCAACTGTTCGATGAGTTTGTGGTTCCTGCCGCGCACGGCGGTGAGGAGAGCGGACTTGAGGTTGGCTGCGTCGGCGCCGACGGTGTTTCTCGGGTTCCAGCGGGGCATGCTGAAGGGATCGGCCTTGAGTCGCACGACCTTTGTGCCACCGTTGAGATCAAGACCCGAAAGCTCCTCGAGAGAGGCTTCACTATCTGACACGGCAGTGTGATGCGACCGTGTCTCGTGGTGTTCGTCAAAGGTGCTCATGCGGTCGAAGGTAGCGGTGGTACCAGAGTGATATCGCTCATTGGAGGCGATTGAACTAGCAGTGTTGTGATGATGACCGGTAAATGAACGAGCATCGTTGTGCAGTGAGGCAGCGAGGGTATCCTCGCGCATAGACGACGATCGCTCCGTCCAGGGGAGGGGAGGTAACGGGGGTTGAGAACCCATCGACATGGCGCTGTGTCCCTCCACGCCACGATGTTGCGACGCAGAAGAAGGTCTGTACTGCGAACCACCGTGGTCAGAGAGCTTCGATCTAGGCGCCATACCAGCACGGGTATCCATGCGGTCGAGAGCGGCAGCGAGGCCAGTGTAGCCGATACCAAGCTCATTCTCAATCTTCTCATTACCCAGACTCCACTGAAACATAAGCGCACTCATGCGCAGACTCTCGCGCGTGCGTCCAAGGGCACTGATCATCTTCTCGATGTCATTATCACCAAAGATGCGTCCCCAGCCACGACGCATACGGCCCATGGCACCTTTACGTTCATTCTCGAGGAACTTGCCCAGCATCTGGTCCAGCAGCTGGAAATCCGCCTGCGTCACGCGGAACTTCTTGCTCAGCTCTGAGATGACGTCGCCGGGGAACGTCTGCTGGTTGCGGATGCACTCACCGAGACCAGCTTCAATGGAGAAGAGGATTTCGCATGTGTCGAGGAAGTCGTGGGCGAGCGTGTCAAGGCCGTGGGGCTGCTTGGTCACCATGGTGAGATACTCGAGCATACGCACCGAGATGCGGTCGCCGAGCGCCGTGGTCTTGTGGCATAGCTCCAGGCAGGCGCTCTGCGCCTTTGTCGAGTTGGCCATGACGCTGCTCTTCTTGCTGTTAAGCGATCTCGGAACTGTAGCGACGGCGGTGGTAGTGTTAGTGGTAACACTGGGAGCTCTCTTCTGCGAGGAGTGCGATGTGCCAGGCGCAGTAGGGCTCTTGACAGGACTAGCAGCAACGTGGACCTGTGAAGACACAGGAACGACTTGCTTCTTCTGAGGAGGAGTTCTAGGTCGTGTGACGGTTGTGACCTGTGCGATAGATGGAGCAACGGTTGTGATTGATGGGGCGACGGCGAGGACAGGACTGCTCGGAGACGAGGGCAGGCCAAGAGCTTCCTTTGATACGAGGGAGAAGGACTCGCGGGGACCTAGAGCAAGGGCTTCGATGAAAGAGTATTCCTTGTCGTGTCTCTCTGCAGCAGCTTGAGCGGTTCCCACGGCGGTCATTATTTTGTATATAAAAACGAATGGGAGACCAAGATGGGGGGGGATCTTGTTCCCTTTGTGCTTGCGGGCGAAAAGAGATACAAAGCTGTTTTAGCTTTAAAAATGGGGAGGTCAATCAGCCTTTATGGCGCTTTTTCTCTTTCGAACCAGTTCCACACCCAGAGATCAGGTCTGGTGCATGCCAGTCGAGAATTCCTACCGTCAGGTACCGCACTGTACATCCCATCCAAGCAAATGCCCAGGAGGAGAGCAGTGTGCTTTGGTATGGCCTCCCAGGTCTAGTCCCTGACGGAAGTCGTCTAAGGCGGAACGGATCTGCCGGCCTGAACGAGTAGCGCACGCCCATGCAGCCAAGATCACAGGGGGGTCCACACCCGTCAGCTCCCATCGAGGCGAGCTAGACAAGCTAGGGGAACCCCTGTTACAGAGCAGATCGGCGCTTTGACTGTAAGACAAAGTGCCACGGACCCTGGGTCTCTGGTGATGGTGAGGGGAAGTTGGGCGACGCGATGTTATGTCGTTAAGTAAACAGGGACGGGTTTATTACCAGCCTGGGCCAAGTACGATATCCAATTCAAGGCATGAGCTGCAAGGAAAAATAACGATCCGATAGAAAAATACTGGGAATACCGGCAGGGAGAAACGGGGAGAAAGATACATCAGATATCGCAAACATGAAACCAAAGAGTAGTGCAGCAGCTACGTACTGTACAGGGACCACACAAAGCAATAAAGACATGTACGCTCGGACGAAGCGCATGCAACCACGATAATTGAGTACACTCAAATCTCAGCACTGAAGACACACTTGACAGTGACAAGATTTTGAAGGTAACGGTGGCACAGGCCGGGGACAAATCACATCGTCACCCGAGGAGTAGGGCCTGCTCACATTAAGCTTTGCAAGGGTACAGGGGGGAGAGGAGAGGGCTTGTCCCCAATCGTCAGCAAATTTCACAGAGTCCGTGTCACACATTTCACAGTGCAACGTTATTGTTCAGCTGTCTTCTTGGCCGAGGCTACACTGTGTCCAGATCTATTGTTAGTGTCGACAGTAGCGCAGCGCGGTTACAGTAGCGTGAAGCACAAGGAGGTCATCACGATCACAAGTTCGAGTCGGGATTAAGAAAAGGAACCCTGTGAGATTCCATGGGTGCAAAATGAGAACCTGCAGAAAATGGATATTCCTCTTGGTCATCAGTACTGTTGGGTCGTGACTCTTTTTCTCGCCTGAAACATTTTAAACGCAAGGGTGCTTTACAGGAAAGATCTGCTCAATATGGGGGGTTTAGTTTGCGAGCCACTGAACAATCCCCCTCTGTGAGCCCATGGCAACAGACTCTGGCGCTAGAGCAGAGCAAACCACGGGAATACAGAGAGCGTTCCTGGCGCCAAACGCGGAACAGGGACATGGATTTGAGGGAGATTTTTTGACAATCGCTTTAATCGCGAAAGAAGAGAAGGAAGAGGAAATGATTCAAAAAAAAGAAAGGAAAGCCTCGTTTATGTATGCATTTCTTGGCTCTTCCCTTGCATTTGAGTCACGATGCGAAAAATCTCCCTGCTTCTTGAGTGCGCTGATGTCTCGGACCCCTGACTTTCTCTCCACTGGACGAATACTACCACTGTAACATATGGATCGTGAGATAACCGAATGAGAGAATTGACTGGACGGTATCAATTGGAAACCTGAATGCCACCTCCAGCCACGTCAATACCACCTTCTTTACGCATGAATGGCAATTTACGTAGTATGGCAAACATGCCAGTAAGCAGCCATCCTTGCTTATTATACCTGCTACCAATATATACAGGGCCCCCATCACGAGCCCAGCCCAGCTCAAGATACAGGCAATAAACACTGCAGATATACTGTATAAACAACTGCCACGTGGAGTATGCGTATGCAAGGGGAAACCATACCCGAGTGGTCTACTCCAGCCAAAGTCTAGACTCGTAACAACCAAGCCCCGAAGTTTGTCTACCTCCATCATCCCAAGATCCCCAAATCTCAACTCTGTCCGGATCAAGGCATCGCTAAGAGTCTAGCTCCCCGTAAAAAGAAAGGGGCCGCATCTTAAGGACGAACTTTTTTTCATCCCTTGTGATGCAGCTTGCTTTTCCCTTTCCTTGACGTGAACCACTGAGAGGAGACCTGTCGTAAACGAACTGCTACCCCATAGCCCTACGATGAATCCATGCATGGCATCATCGATATATTGCTTTTTCCTCGCTATTTCCCCATAATATGCAAGTCAATTAAATGCGATGAATCAATTTCCTGCCAAAAGTGAGAGTCCCAAAGAACCGGGACCCGTTCCCGTTCTCCGCACCACTTTTTTACTTTGGAGGCGTTGAGGCCAAGTGGGTTTTGGGCTCACGACTCTGTTTAAATAAATACCTTGGGCGCTCTGATGCCTTCCTCTCCATTTTTCGCAAACGGCACTCGAGAAATGATAAGCTTTACGCCCGGCTGTGCCGCATTCCAGGTTCCTGGTGCATTTTAAGTTAAGTTAAGTTAAGTTGGGAGGATCAATAGTTTATAAACTGGTACATGTAATCTCTCATTCCAAATCTGATCTGTAGTATTTCGTGATCATCTATCTCCCTGCTTAAACCTCCACTGCTGTGCTGCTTCAACCTCCACTAGCAACCTCACTGCAAGTATCGCGAAGGATTCAATGTAAGGGAGCTTTACAAAAGACAAAGTGACGATATATCGTACCATTATGCAACCGTTGCGCATGCGTAACTGAGACTCTTTTGCTTTTTCTTCTCTCAATTGAACCAGCCGTCACGTTTTAAGCCCGAGACTTGCATGCCTCGTAAAAATAAAACAAAAAAAGTATCGCCCTCACAGCTGGAATGACGCCAGACTCAATCGCGCCCGCAAGAAAAACCATCCAATCCAATAATACCAAACCCCGTTTAAGCAGATACCGTACTCCGCAGGAAGCAAGGGAAACAATGAACATGTCACATCCCGTATTTCTGCAAATCTGACGTCTCACACGAAGACAAAGCTGATGTAACATTGGACGATTACAAAGTCCGATGGACGACGGCACGGGACGGAAAGGCAATCTCGCACACACTTACCAACGAAACAAACTGTCTAGACTGTGCTCTTTTGTCCCTATGTGCATGCGCACACCTTATCTGTCCATTCGTGTTTATTTAGCCACCACCAACTGGCTTAGTATCAGTGCGCATCGCATCGGCCGCGTAGAGCCTCCCGTATCTCCAGGTGTTTTCGTGGCGTTTACAGGGGGCTGTCAATCTGCCCGCACTGGAAACACGAAGAAGTGGCTTTCACTTCACGGCTGGGTAATTTACACCGGGGAAGCAAGAGTGGCTTGCGTCGTTATTGAACAGAGGGTATTGTCGACGAACTCTGTTGTGATTAGCGCTGCAATCAGAATCATCTAGATGTCTTCTTCCTCACCAACACACAAACCCAACACTCTTGACAGCAATTGACACCAACAGTGGCACGGCACACTCGCCGACAATCCCCTCCCGCTTGGTCAGTGCCAGAAGCAGTGCTCGGACATGACGCCACCACGGTTCTTCTTAGATCTGGCCCTCTCTCGAGCCGTTGATTTTGTCCCCGCGTGCACTTTCTCCCACCCAGTAGTCTGCACTAACTAAATCCCCTAAGCTCAATCCACTACACTACACTACCAGCCAGCCACAGACCCCGTCTAGTCCCAACAGACCGGGACAACACAAGAGAGAGGAGGACTCGGGAAAATGCCAAAATCAGTCCGAACCCAGGAGATTGGGTCTGGCAGTGGCAATTAATTGGGGAATAAAAGAGACGCGCGCAACAGATCGGACACACGCAATTGGCTTGAGTTATATGGAGAAGCAAATTACCGCATCGTTTCGGACGGCGCTACTGTACTTCGGAGCAATTCCGCTGGTTGTCAGTCGCTGTCACTGGCGCCCGAGTGTTTGGGTCATGAATATTCTATCCACAATTAGGCGTGAAACGTTCAGTCAATTACGATATCATGATGCGACAGCAAGATCTCAATTTAAAACACCCAAATGAAAATCTCATTTTTCTTCAGGACTGTTACTGGGAGATCGTGGTTTCACGTATGGATCCTTCCGCCTCATTTGTCCACACGGGATCTAGGGTAAGCCTGCACGGCAAGGCGCCTGGAAGATTAACAACACGAGAATGAGCACACACGGACAGTACGTTCAAGTGTTGGTGGTGTGGACTAGGCAGAAACGGGGGAAAGAAGACGAAGCTAGGCAAAGAGGTCGTCGCGTACCTGAAGATCGAGCGACGTTGATTGGGTCTACGAAATCGGAATCTTCCACTGACGCTAGGTAAAAGTGAATCTCAGTTCTTGCTCCGAACAGGAAGTTGGAAATTGCCATTACCATTGTTTATATTTGTCGGAGCGATACACGTGCTTCAATCACGCGGTAAACTTGCTCATTTGTTCGAAGGCAATAATAAAGACCAGCTAGATAATTGACATGTGAAGTATTCGTACAGCTAAGTTCATGATCACGCAAATGTTTGCTTCCTCATTTGTGCCACTTACGCAACATACATCATCAGCACTTAACTCACAGCTTTATGCAAGGTACATACATCAGCCCTATCACTTCTCACATCGCCCGATCTCACTACCCACCTTTCGTAAACACAATCTCGTAGAATTAACACGATCACCCAATTTATCATCCTTTCCAACAAAATCCACTTTTAACTCAAGTTCCAGACCGTGCGCTATTGACCAACACACACACACAAAAAAAAAAAAAAGCCCAGACTCCGCCACTACCGATGAATCGCGGGTGCCTAGACGCAAGTTTTTCTTCAGGAGTGAAATTTTTAGTGGCCAGTCTAGCACATCAAATGACGAAGTTGGCCGATATACAATTAAAATATCAAGGAATGCGGAAAAAGCCTTGGCCACCGGATCGGTATTTTGACAGATTGGTCAAAGCATCGTGTCCGTGATCGACGCGAAAAGGAAAGGGTATCACGTCAAAAAGATGCCAATCCTGCTAGTCTTCTTGTCCGGCGCGTGCTAACCACCCACCGGTTCTACCGTTGACAGCGGATAAACCCCTGAGTGACAGAGCCTTGATGTTGGCTAAAGTGGTGATCTCTAGTTTGACGGTGTGGCTAGACTTGTTCAGTTCATTAAATGGTGGCCTGGGGTAGTACAGCAGGAGAGCAGGTTCCAAAAAGACCAATCTACACGTCTACTGACTTATACCAAGCTTGGACAAGTCGGTTTGTCATTTAAATAAGAAGTCACAAGTTTCGCTTATGGATGTGTCCGCGGGTGCCTAGGTTGGCTTGGTTAATTGTTGATTACTGATATGGCCATGGTGAGCATCTTGAGCATCATGTTACCCTACACAAGCAGCAATGGATTCCGTATTTGGGTTCAGCAATTCATATCTCTATTGTTGATTGTAATCGTAGTCATGTCTTTCGAGCCCAACTACGCCTAATCTATTCTGAGCCTAGTCACTATCAAATCATATCCCATGGATGCTTCTTGACCTATCTCATGGATGTAAGTTCATACTCGCATCTTGCGGACCTGATGCATCATGACGACCAACTCGTGGTCAAGTCGTCTAAGCAGTGCCAGATTGTCCTCCGCTTCTAGTAGATCCCTCACACGCTCAGCAACATAGGCGGTTATGTCTTCGACCTGATTATCCATCTTTCCAGAAAGAGCTTGATGCGCGGGCTGAATGATGTTGCGAATATGGTCTTCACGACACACGAGTCGTTTATGCTTGAACGGCTGGTCTAACCAGGTAAACTTATCATCCACGTCGAGTCCGATGATGCGGCACATGGTCTGAACACACGACGTGCGACAGAACTTTTTGTACTCCAAAATACAGTGTGGCTGTCTGGCCAGGTACGTAAGTTGGTTAGAGTCCCTCGTGTACACCCTTGTCGCGTCCATAATCCGTTCCATCAGATCAAGAGACTTGATGTCTCTGGTCACATCCAAGTTCATGAGCCAATCGAGGACCTGATCCCAGACGAGATGAGTTGCCGTTGATCTCTCTTCTAGGATCCTCGTGACCCTTTCGACGGTATCGTGTTCGACGATGTGCTCCTGGGCCCAGACACGGTTGGCAGGCTGAAAGAGCAATTTGAGGTCGAGAAAACTGGCGCGATCTTTATTGAATGGAATTGGCTGGAAACCTTCGGGCTCGGAGGGGAGGTTGTGGCAGGTTGGAAGTCCGTCGGGGCCAGGCAACAAGTTCTGTAGGTCGATGTTTGCAGTGTCGCGGTTATACCGGATCCACGCTAGGCGACGCTGGAGCAACAGATTCCAGTAAGGCTGCATGTCGGGATCGATACACACGCTGGAGGGGAGGCCTTCTAGGGCGATAAGGCGAAATGGGGGGTCTGGAGACATGATTGATAGAGTGAATGTTTGTGAGCGAGCAACGATATTGGATGTAGAAATGAACAGAGTTGATGGACTGATGCCGACGAATAAACGTGCTGTTTTGATGATAGATTCTGATGATGGTGATGAAAGAAGATGAGAAGCTTGAGAGACGTGGAGGTCGAAGAAGCAGTGTATCATGGTATACAGTCCACTCCTTCCTTTTGTCGCTTCTCTGGTAGTTCAACGAATCTGTGCCTGCCCCTACAAGAAAGCGATTTCCCACACACTGGCGGGAGGCATGCTTCTTTCAGGGAAGGTACCATTTCAGCGGACTGATGCCTTGAATCTCAGACCAGAATCTGTAACCACGACAGGTGACAGAGGAGGAGATACAGGCGACGGTTGAAGAGCTAAGACGAAGAAAGGGGAAGGTAACAAGACTTTGGACCTCTGCCAAAAACAAACAAAAAACTTGGATAAGTTCAATATATCTTTGGATTACTTATTCTTAATATGGTTATTAAATGTTACAAGTTTGCTTGCTCCTAGAGGCAGAGGGGATCAGCCTCAAGTCCCTTTCCTCGTCGGATCCTGCAGCCTCGCCAGTTCCAACAACAATCTCCAAGTATAAATCGTCATATCAACATCCCTCACAGCCCTGCTCATCCACTCACTCCCCTGTCTCGCAACTTTCTCCGCCACCTTTTGTCCCGCCTTGTTCAACGTCAAGTAATTCACCAGCTCAGGTAGTTCTTCCAAGCTCTGACTGACGGGTATGTAATGCACCCACGGCACCAACCTCTCATCATGCCATTCACGAAGAAGAGCTTGCTTAAGGGGAAGTGTATTTGAGGATAAGAGCTTGTAGTAGCGGCCACTTATTCCGTTGCCGTCGAGATCGAAGGCGAGTTTTGAGTGGAATGCTGCGTCTTTGTCGGCCCATGATTTTACGTTGAAGAATGTGCTTTGATTGCGGCAGAATTTGCGGTCGCACTGGAAGATTCTTGTAAAGCCGACGTCGTATAGCCGTCCGTTTAGGAACCATGACTTGACGCTGCTGATCAGGCCGTCTTTCTCTCTCAGGTATGTGTGTTCTTGATGCCCAAGGTTCTGCGCCAAAGCCACGAATCTCTGCCGTTGGTGGTTCCTCCACTGATCGTCGAGAGCGTAACCTCCGGTAGTTGAACCCGTCCAGTATAAGTTGTTCTTCTTCTTTGACCATGGAACATCGTGGGTCTTGTCGTACTGAAACTCTTCTTCGACGTATGCTGGGCTTGGAAAGAGAATATCGCCCATTGTTGAGAATGCACCCGTTGACAAGACTGGTGCTAAACCTTCAATGAGACGAAACGTCTTTGGGCTTATGAAAGCGCCGTGTATATCTTTGTACTCTGGATGTTTGCACAAATCTGACTCGGAGAGATGATCCCTGACAAAAGGTAGCCCGAATGTCTCGAGGCCAGATTGGTCATCCCGATAGGTCTTGTGTGGCGGGCAAGACTTCGTTAGAGAGTCCCAAGTCGGATGCATTGACATGTCATTCAGCCGGATAGCTTTGTCGACGTCGCCTGCCTGTGGAGGTATAACAACCCTCGGCTCGTCAAAATGATTGATAAGAAACTTGACATCTGGCAGAACTCCTGGAAGATTCCACAACAACTTATCAAAAATATAGCTGTAATGACGATCGTAAGAACGACTCGGATGACGACACTTTGTCTTCGCAGTCTTTCCCGAAAGCTGACAGAGCCAAACTTCACTCTGCGGCGTTTTATATACCTTTCCAATCATTTCAGAAACTTCGTTCCCACTGAGTTTCAGGAATGGCGATATGGCGCTGTGAATCGTGTCAAATTCATCGATGATAGGTGAATTGTGCTTCAGGGCGTATTCAAACCATGCTTCGAAACCAGGTGGTGGATCAAGACCGTATCGCTGTTTGTACTGCTTCACTGCTGCTAGATACGTTCGAGATTGATTTTTTAACCGACTTTCGAAGACTGATTTTGCTTCTTGGGCTAGTAATTCGATGGGATGAGATTGAGAGGAGAATACGGCGGATGCTGAGGATGTTGCGTCGTGGATCATATGTTCGTTGTAGAGACAGGGAATAATAGATGCCGATAAGCAGGACCAAAGGAGAGCTTTGCCCTTGGATTGTTTGGGGAGGAGTTGACTTGTTTGATAAAGGGTGAGTATTGAGACTGCGACGTGAGACAAGGCTTGAAGTTGAGAGGTTTGTGAGAAGGGATTTTTGGTGCAGGCGATAGCAAAGGTTCCTATCGTGGTAGCTATGCACCAGGATGTTTGTCGTGTCTTGGTTTGTTAGTGTCTGTATAAGCTGGTTGACAGGTCTACTACGTACGGCTTGAATGGTAAAGAACCAAGACAAGGCCTTGACTAATCCCGTAAAGAGCACGAGAATGATATTGCTGTTTGGAGGTCCGAGAACCAAAGTCTGGAAAGCCACAGCAATGAGAAGTAGGACCATGGTTCGGCCTGCAATGGCCTTGATATTCGTCTCGGTGTCAACTGATGACAGTGACAATACCTTCACCGTGAAGCCCGGGATGAAGATGCTGTAGACAATAAAGAGAGAAGCCACCAATATGATCGATATTAGGGAGCCGAAGATATCACCGTTTGAAAGTGAGAACGCTGAAAGGACAGCTACCAGTGTTGTCCCCTTGATGGTGCTGATGAGAGGCGAGGTAGGGACTGGGTCAGACGAAATGCTCGGCTGAAAGTACGTCTGTACTGTAAGGAGAAGAGGGGTCAAAAGAGGCTTCATCGCTGTCAGTACGGTCTCACCGGATTAGTATCCCATAATCAACTTACATAGAAGCCAATAGTGTTACTCTCAGCTCTATAAAAAGCAGCCGCCACAATACTAAACGCAACAAGCCATTGTGACAACGATGAATGACGCTGTTTCCGCGGATCATTCAATAAAGGCGAGGACGCCCGGGTGTTCGGTAGAGCAGTATATCTGAAGAGGAACGGAAGAACAGCCCAACAGACTATCTCAGAGCACAGCTCCAGTCGTCTCGAAGGAACATACTGCGACACCGTCGTGAACACCACCGCAGCAGTCGCAGAGCCCACTACGGGGTCAACAAGGTTAAGGGGCGCCATGCCCATAATGAATAGTGTCACCTGCGAAGCATGAGGGGACCCAACTGGCAAGGCAAAGCTGAGGGCCTAAAAAACTCAGCTGAAATCAGGAACCGAACCTAACCTCAAAAGAACGTCTACCAGTAATTTCAAAGGAAAAACAATGTCAAAGAAGAACAGCAAAACCCTCCTTAAAGACTCCCCGTCCCCCCAAAAAAGCCAAGCGAGCTTGGCATGCCAAAAACATCTTGGCGCCCACGGTGAAAATTGCCCGGACGAATTGAAACGACCAGGCACATGCATAACTATTGAGTTGGTTTCACAGTGAAATGCGACAGTAGCAGAATCCTTCGTGGCTGTGTCCATTCTAGGTCGTCATTCTTGTGCAAATGCCGGGGTGCCATCTCGTATCATGACGATTTCCAACGATTCTATTGGACGGGGAGTCTGGCTGTGCCGATCATCCGCATTTGGATCATTCTTTGAAACGACCAACACGAGGTTGAAATAGGAAACTGCCGAGGTGCCGAATGATCCCACGATTAGAGAGTCTGGAAAGCTTTGTTTTTCCCGCGGTGTTTTCTTATGCAGGGAGAAACACGTAATTCAAACCCCGTATTCAAGCCAAGGAATTTGCTCAAGAGGCTAATTCAAGCTTAATAAGATATTCACAAGGATCAGCGCGCTATGAGGCCAGAAGCGGTTAGTATGGGGCAGTGTAAGCTACGACTCATCTTATTCGTCGTCATGATTTGTTAGAGAGGTCTTGGCCTGAGAGATTGGGTTGAGGTTATGGCGAACCTCATTCATTGTTTCTTTGGAGAGAGGCGATATTCCTGCCGCTTTACAGCCATTGTGTTCCAGATTTATATATCAGGATTATATAAGAGTATTCGTTCTCAGTGATAGAACTACGTGGAAGCTGGAGGATATCATTGTCATGCCGTACAAACCATTATTAAGCCGCGCGTCTCAGACAATTTAGCTGCTTGGCGCGAGTAAGCGGGGGATAACATGCAACCAAACATCAAACTTGTTCATTTGAGGTAAAACCCCGCGATATAAATCATGGCCGGCGTTCCTACAGCTCGAGGTTGCGACGCGTGTCGCAAGCAGAAGAAAAAGGTATGTCATACCAATGGCTTGCATAGTAACGAGTGGGACACTAATGAGATCAGTGCGATCAGGCTAAACCGGCTTGTGCAAGATGCACACGTCTCAAGCTCCAATGCACAGGAAGTGGTGTAAAGCGCTTCGTCTTCAAGTCAGAGAACACTCAAGCCGCTAAGAAACACACCAAAACTGTGGCTGGACCATCTTCGGCGCTGAGTAATGACAAGACGTTGGTGGCGGGTAACTTGGTGCATATCCTTGAGTTCGATAACCCCGGCTATGATATCTCAACGTATGGATGGTTCGTCAAAGACTTGCCACGCCACGTTGGATCGAGTAAACCGCTCGATGCAGCTATCACGGCGTTTGTAACGGGCTTTGGACCGTTGAAGGACAGGAGTGTTTCAAAGGTTGATGCTTTGGATAAGTATGTTTTTGCGTTGAAGGCGTTGAGGGAGTCGATGCAAGATCCTGCGCAGGCGTTTTCGGTGGACAATATGTGCTCGATCTACTTAATCTCGATCTGCCAGGTAAGTCCCCTACTCTACCGTGGTACAGAAAGTCT
Organism: Fusarium veterinarium; assembly: GCA_019191175.1. Lineage (NCBI taxonomy): Eukaryota > Fungi > Ascomycota > Sordariomycetes > Hypocreales > Nectriaceae > Fusarium > Fusarium veterinarium. The sequence continues at coordinate 2,120,860 of JAHARR010000001.1, forward strand.
AACTGGGTTGTTCATAGGAATGGCTTGGCAGTGGTGGTGCGAGTGCTGGCAGTGTTAACTCGAAGCACCATGAAGTGCTTGCATACTTGCTCCAGAACGCCATCCTCAAGTCCCAATTTAATCCCTCTGACAAGCCGTTCATGCAAACGATATTCTCCATAGTGGTAAGTCTCTCTCCCTATTCCCACCCATGTCCTCACGCCCGTCAGGTCCTTGAGAGTTTCACCAACCCCAACATCCACCTGGGCCCATGGTTCTGGCAAGCTCTCTCAGTCCTAGGCGATGCCGGACGGCCTCTCAAGTCAGGAGATGGTACGTCCTTCGCAAGTCTCAACATCGGAACTATGGGCGAAATGTCCTGCTTCATCCGCGATCCCGATCGATACCTCTACCAGATCCAGTGTGCATATGCTCTTGTTCAGACAGAACACCCGAGAGTTGTCAAAGCAGCTGAAGAGGCAGTCGCTAAAGCCAAAGCAACTGGCTCAACGTTTCTTCAGAGAAGAATGGGGATGCGTTTCCATACAGCGATCGCAGCGATGCTGACGATGGCTGCTATTCTGAATCGCATTCTACGGTCTTATGATGGCGACCCTGTCCTCGTAGCGGATGCTAAGCGCTATGTTGACGAGAGTATTGCACTGGGCCGAGCCGCCAGCTATAATCGGCCGATTGCAGCTGCTGCGGTGGCTTCGCCTCTCGCGCTGTCATTAGCTGCGTTGGATGATTACAGACGCGAGGAAGTTGAAAAGCTGCTCGTGGAGTATCAGACAGATTTCCCAGGCTTGAATTACTTTTCTGATGTCAGAATGGTCAAGAGGGGCTTTGAGGATATTGATAAGAACAACCAGAGAAAAGTGAGGTTGCTATTATCAAGTGAAGAAGAGTTTGATAGTAGTTCAGGTGAAAATAATATAGATACCGAGACAGGACCGGGGTGTACAATATTGTAACGAAAAGCAAAGAATAACAAGACAAAGTAGAATCTTCAAATATCTCCCTTGCTCGTGCTTCCAGCCAAACCTAGTTCTTAGGAATTAGTGAGGGCAAAGAGTATATTACCCATATGTGTTGATTTCATGTTGATTTCTGTTCTTACCTTTGTGCTGGGACTGAAACTTCTTTTGACCCCTCAACTTTATCACGGCTCACGCTTCTTGCTCAATATCCTTCAAAAACGCAACAATCGCCTCAACCATCTGCCCCAACCCCGGATCCTCGAGCGGATAATGTCCCGCCCCCTCCAACATAACAGTCTTGACCTTGACCTTATCAACATCCCTCAAAAACGCTTCCGACACCCACAGCGGCGTCCATCGATCCTCAGCCGGCTGCGTCAGCAAAATCGGACACGTATCAAAATCCTTCGGTTCCTTGGCCGGCTCATACGTCGTAAACGAAGATAAAAAGCTCATCGATACCCATGCGTTCGCGGAACTGTTATCGCGCATACAAGCTGCCAAGGCTTGAGGATTGTTGACGAGTGTTGACATTCGACCGGTGATGTACATTGGCATTGACATCCAACCTAGACCAAGAGCGTGCATTACCCTCCCCATCGGTGCACCGATACGACTCATGAAGAGATTTCGACACGCAGCGTCTGCAACACCCTGAATTCTCATATCCATAAAACACATGCCCACAATCCCCCTAACACCCTCATTCATCCCCGCAACATGAAACGTCAGACCACCCCCGGCACTCAATCCATATAGCGCAATAGGTCGTTTATCATGTTCATACTCATGATCAACAAACTCACTCGCGATGTTAACCCACTCCTCATAATCCCAAACATGGCCCTTTTTAGGAACTGTGCAGCCGTAGCCTGGCATGTCGATAGCGACGAGTTCAAAACCTGCTTTGTGCAGAGGCACGCCGAGAAGCATTGACATCATGCGCCCGTTTGTTCCCATGCCGTGATGCATTATGAGTCTGACGCTGGCGGAGGGGTTGCGCCATCTATCGAGATGGAGAGCGTGGCCGCGGTGATGCCATACTTCTTCAATGGGAGAGTGATCGGGTGTGAAGTGGAGGCGTTGGGGGAGGAAGGATTGGATATCTCTCCATTCTTGTTGTTTGGCGTAGGTTGGATGCTCAGACATTTTGATGTGAGTATTGATGACGATGGTATGTAGTCTGCTTATCTGGTGAGATTTGGTTACTTATACCAAGTCCTGCGGTGCATCCGTGAGCCCAACGGAGTTCCGCAAGAAAGCATCTGAACATAAGCGTAGGTGCCAAAAATAATTAGCCTCAAGGTAAGTAAACCCATACTAAATTACCTAAATCTTTTTGTCACTTATGATAGAGCTCCTAAGTTTTCTTGCCTCCCCTTTCCGCTTAGGACCTTTTCGTAGTGTGCGATTCGCTGACGTGAGAAATCGACGGAGTTAAGAAGATATTAGCGCTCGGCTTAGATCGTGTGGCAGCCGTCTTCCAAGAGATCCAATTACAGGTAACAGGAATGTCTAAGGGAACATATATGGTATAAGCTTAGTAGATGCCGAGACAAACAATTCTTCTTAATGTAACCCATTCTTCAATATGCTTGTGCTGACTTCTAATATTTGACCGGGGGGAAACCCTTTTTATTATAGGTTTGTCATAGTAAGCACCATATTTGATGCGACACGTAACAGCTAGCAGCCTCTAGCCGTAGAGACTCTTTGTCATTGATCATGAAACTGCTGTGAAGTCGCTCTCGGATGTTGGAATCTCTAATTCGGCATGGGTCTTGGGCCGAGACCCTCAGGACTGATTGCCAGGATTGTCCAAGTTCAGATGAAAGGACCAATATGAATGGTGGGACAAGGTTCCTTGTCCAAGGTGATACTACATGAGTTAAAAGATATTTGTCCGGTGGGGGTATGGTGTCATTGACCAATTGAGTTGATGTTTGAATGCTTACCGATAAATTCTAACACTATCAAGACATGAGCAATGAAGCGTCAGTGACTACGGATTTTTGGTGTATCCTAGATTTATAGCAAGTCATGGAATGGAGATGAGCTGTCTTGATTGCCCGATAGTGAGCTTCACCAACTCAGACAAGGTTCAATCTCATTGGTCTTATGATCAACGACAACGCTCCCGAAACTGATGGTCATTCGCGTATGCAAGAAGGTTGCATCGTCAAGAATGTTGCAACAGGGTGACATTTCCCTGCTGCAGTGTATGAAACGCCACAAGGATGAGGAATAAGGTTATCAGATCAGCCAACTCGATCGCAAGTGTCGCAGACTACCCTGCAGGTATCTAATTCCGCTTGCATTCCAGTTTTACCACAACTCTCTCCTGTAAAAATTCTTTCTTGGCACGCACTGTTAGTGCAGTGCTAGGAGCGGGATTTTCTGCAGGCCACGCGACCACACAAAAACTGCGGGGACGCTATCAGCTCCCTAACA
>JAHARR010000200.1:0-35592 GCA_019191175.1 Fusarium veterinarium
CGTCTTTTGCTCCAGTAGGAGATTTGGCTTCGTTACAGCCACCCAGACGAAAAATACACATAACATAACATAACATTGAGACCCTGCTGCATCAGCATGAATGTTTCGTCAGACGCTCTGTCATTCATAAATGTTTCAAGATCGGTGGCTATCTTGGATGGCTTCTTGGAGGATCATGAAAATGTTCCTGACTGGCTGTAAAGTATTTGCCATTATCTTGTGATGATTGCACGGCCGTTCGACATAAAGTTGTGACCCGGTTCCGACAAAGCACAACTATCACGTGACGTCTCAAAAGCATGTGCTCTAGGCAAGAAGGACACGTGGCTTACTGGCCCCTTCTGAACACGCATTCGCCTCGCCCGGCTTGCCAGTGACCATGCAGAGCCCAAACCCCGATTTGTACGGAGGCGATTATTTGGAGCTTGACTATCGAACCCCATCGCTCCCCGTATTCGACAGCCCAAGCCGAAGCCTTGCTGGGCATAGTCAAGCGCCGGGAGGCACGCGAAGACTGCCGTCGCTTCAGCCAAGCGACTGGGACTCTGACTTTGAAGATGACGAGACTGACCCGACTTGTATTCACTATGACATTGAATGGAAATTACAGCTAAAGAAAGGACGGCTATCCAAGCTCGCAGAGATCACCGAAGAAGACTTGACTCTAGCCCCTAGTGCATACTGGGATCGATTCCTTAGCGCTGAACTCGCCAAGATGGTTGCATCCAAAGTGCCCAACCCGGAACATGAGCCAGTCGAGACCACGGTCGTTGTATCCGTCGATAAGCGTTGCGAACGAAATCTGCGGAAGCAATTCCCGGGGTTGAATATCCAGTGGAAGGCGATCGAAGATAAAATACAATCATTGAGTCCCTTATTCTGTGAAGGCCACAAATTGAGGTTGGATATATGTTTCATCTACAAAGCCACAGACCAAGTAGCACAGCTTGCAAATACTGGCAGGCGGCAGAGCCGTTGAGGGGCCACGGGCAGGCAATTCGCTGCCCGAGACCAACTCCTCGCCGAGCAGGAAGACACATCTGGCAGTCGTCCGGTGTGGAACGATGTTTACGAAGTCTTTCATTATACTAGTGTTCTGTGTGTTAACGCAGGCTTTTATTGCTAGCGCGATCCAGTTAGTAAGAAGTATTAGAGTTAGAAAACACGCTAAAGGGGTCCTAATTAGGGTTATAAATATTAAATATTTAAAGCCTCTTACTTATAGGCCTTAAATGTTTTATAACCCTGCTAATAAACTTACTATTTTTATATTATATATTTACCTAAACCTAGGTCTAGGTATTTATATATAATTATTTTTCTAAAACTTTTAATAATTTATCTTTTAAACCTAGGTTTAGCTATTTATATATACCCTCTCCTTATTAAACCTCTAGACCTTTATTTCTCCTCTATCCTTCTAATTTGCCTTTCTTAACTTCTTATTTATACTTTTTTACCTACTTTTTAATAATATCTAATTTCTAATTATTTATTAATAGCCTAGAAGTTTATTACTTTTGCCTTGCCTTTTTATAATTAATTATACCTTTATCCCTTATATCTCCTTCTTATTTAATAAAATAAAATAATTCTAATTTTTATTTTTTCTTATTATTTATTTCTTTCTTACCTTTTTACTATTTTATATAATCTTACCTAAGAAAAAGAGATTAATAATAAATAATAATAATATAATTAAAACTAATTATTATATACCTCCCTAATTTAATATTAATTCCTAGCCCTTTAAATACTTAAAAACTACCTTAACCTACCTTTTTTATTAACCCCCTTTATTTACTTCTTCTTTCTTACCTCTTATTATTAATTATGCCTTATTATTACTACTATTATTATTATTACCTAAGCCTGCTAAGTTATTAAAGCCTTTTTTACCTTTTTTTACTAAGGTTAATTCCCTAAGGAAATAAGTAAAGCCTTACTATCTTATTATTACTAAGCTGCCTATTTATCTCCTTAATTCCTCTTAGTCTTATAATAATAATAAGCCTCTTAACTATAATTATATTACCTATCTTTATTACTCTTTTTAAAATAGTAGCCTTATATATTAAGCTAAGTAGTATTATATTTAAGTCTCCTTATAGTATTATTATTATTTAAAAGATAATTAATATAATTTTATATTTTAATTAAAGTAATAATAATAATATTTAAAACTAATATTAATATAATTTATTATTATTTAAAAATTAGGCTAATTTTAATAATAAGAAGCCTAAGCTTATAACTAGCTAGTATTATATTAAGGCTTTAAAAGACTATATAAAATAAATAAATTCTAATTTTAGTAATTTATAATAGATTTATAAATTCTATAATAAAAATATAACCCTTTTTTATTATTACTAATTAGTAGATTATTATTCTATATATATTTATATATATAATAAAATTATATACTTACCCCTTTATATAAATACTTTACTAATTAAATTTAATATTAAGTTTTATATTAATTATTATAATCTTACCTTATTTAATACCTATAGTTAAATTTAATTATAGCTTATTTCTGCCTTTAATTAGGATTTTATTTTATTTTCTACTAAGAGAAATAATAATAAGAAGGGTATTAAGAAAAAGATATTAAATATCTTATATTTAATAAGTAAAGCTTACTTCCTTATTAGTTATCTTATTATATTATAAAGAAGTAAGTAATAAAAAACTTATAGTACTTATTAGTATAAAACCTCTTTAGGGAGATTTATATTTAATATTTTAAAATAATATTAAATTATAAGATATAAATTAAGTAATATAAGTAACTTATCCTTAGTATTTATAAATATTATATAATTTATTATTATTTACTATTTTATTTATTATTTTTTTTACTTTAAGGTAAAAAAAAAAAAAAAAAAAAAAAAAAAAAAAAAAATATATATATATATATATATATATATATAATCTTAAATACTATTAAGCCTTACCTAGAATATATTACTAACTTAGGAGTATTATTAATTTAATATATTTTATTAAGTATTTAAAACTTTAAAGGTATTTTTTATTTTTATCTTTAAGTTTATTTAAATTTCTAATTAAATTATATTAGCTAATAGCCTTAAAAGTAATACTTATAATACTAAAGATATTTATTAGATTTTTTATCCTAAGAAAGATAATAATAATAATAATAATAATAGTAAGTCTAACTTATTAGCCCCTTTTATTATTAAACTAGTTTAAAAGATAACTTAGTAAAGTAGATTTTTAAGCTTATTTAATAAGAAAGCTTATAATAGTCTTTATTATTATTTTTAATAGGGCCTTACTCTTTAGTTTTTAAATATATAGCCCTTATTAAAATTTAAAAAGGAGGAAAAAAAGGTTATAATATAGGTTATTAATTATATAATCCTAGTTTAAATTATTACTTTTTTATTAATTTTACTAAATTTATTCTTATATATAAGATTTATTAGTTATATATTATATTATATATATTTAATTAATAAAGTTATAACTTTAGGTTAATTTAACTTTTACTAATTAACTTATATAAAAATTAACCTAATTCCCTTAAATTTCTAAACCTTGCCTTTACCTTATATTTATCTTTACTTCTATATAAAAGGGAGGATATAAAGTACCTATTTGGCCTTAATAATTATATTCTTAAGCCACTCTTTATACCAGGCTAAGTTACCTATAAATATAATAAGGAAAGCTACCTCTTTTACCTTAAGAGACTAGCCTTATTATAAGGCTTTTTTTAGCTTTTATAATTTAAATAGCTTTTTAGCTAGCCAGGTTAGAAATATTATATTACCTAGGTAATTTAAATTTATATAACTAATTAAGCTAATTAGGCTATATTTAAAGATAGCTATCCTAACTAGGCTTAATTTGCCTCTTAAAGAGAAGTTTATCTTAATAGCTTTAACTATCTTATATAATATATAATAATTTTTACCCTTAGCTTACTTTAATATTAATTTAATTATATTAATAAGGTTATAATTAATTATATAATAGCCCTAATTAGGCTATAAGCTATTATATATAGGTATTATATTAGTGGCTATAATTAATATTAGTAGGTATAAGTAAAAGTTAGTTTAAGGAATATACTTAAAGTGTAATAAATAAACTAGGTATGGTTTTAAAGGTTATTTAAAGACTAGTCCTTTAGGTAGGTTAAAAAAAGAAGGGTAATTTAATTACTAAGAGTAGGCTTATAGCTAGTATTAATACTACTTAGTTAAGGTAGTAATTATGCCATTAAGGCAGATAAACCTTATATAATTTTAAATTCTATAATAATAGCCTGCTATAAGGGTCTTATTATTTAAGCCTTTATAGAAAAGTTAAAAAGCTTAGGGTTAAAATAGGGTTGGTATTAACTATCTAAGCTATTTTTACCCTGGCGTTTTTCTCTAACTAAGATATAACTAATAAAAAGGAAAGGAGATTTTTCTAAAAGAAGATAATAAGGAAATAAAAATATAAGTAAGAAAATAAGAAATAAAGAAAATAAAAAAGAGGTAATAAAAAATAAAAAAAGAGGTAAAAAAAGATATAAAAGAGATAAAAAGAGATAAATAAGGAAATAAGCTAAAATAAGAGATATAGCCTAAAGGTAATAAAGAGAAATATAACTAAGATAAGCTAGAAAAAAGATATAATTAGAAAAGCTAAAAAGAGGGTAAAAAAAAAGGTATAAGGCTAGAATAGCCTATAAGAGGTCTAGGAAGACCTTTTAGAGGTATTTTAAACCAACCTAGCTAGGCCTATAGGGATCTCTTTGGCTATAAAAGCTGCTAAGATAGCCCTGGTTTTAGTTAAGGTTAGGCTTATTATGGTATTAAGCTAGGCAGCTACTAAAGGGCCTATAAGCTACTAGAGCTTCTTATAGGTCTTAGTAGTTTTTAGGTTTATAAGGCTACCTATAGAGATAATAATAGGCTAAAAAAAGGCCCTTAAAGACCTATATTTCTAGTGTTTTTCATTTATAGCCTCTATAAGGGTACTATAAGGGTTCTCCCTTATTAAATCCTTAGAAATAATAATAATTTAGATATTATAAAAATACTAACTTATTCTTAAGGTAATAGCTAGGTTAGCTTATAGGCTTATCTCCTTATTAACTAGGGGTTTTCTTTTTACCTCTAGGAAAGGCTAGCTACTAAGGGCTTTATAAAAGGCTTTTATAATCTTATTATGCCTTATAATCTACCTTTTATTAGCACTTTTATAGGTATCTTTATAACTTAAAGCTGCTATAGTATTATAAGAGCTATAAGGCAAGCTAGGGGGCTTAATAAAGTAAAAAAGCCTACTTCTTAGGGCTTTAATAATCTCAGAGTCTATAAAAGATAGGTCTTTCTTAATAAGTAAGACTCCTAGCTACTTATAGCCTAAATAGCTTATATTTTTAAGCCTAGCTTGCTTATAGCTAGTAGGTAGGTCTAAAAGGAAGCTTTATAACCTAGCCTAATTAGCCTCTATTAATACTTCCTAGGCTGTTTTTCCTAGCCTAGGGCTTATATCTATAAGAGGCTTTTTTCTAATTTTTTCTAGGATAGGTTTAAAGGCTTTTATAGCTGCCTAATATAGCTATGTAGCTAGGTCCTTATATAGGGGAATTCCTAGGCCTTCTTCCCTTACTAGAAGGGCTATAAGGTCTGGGCTAGGCTCCTTAGGGCAGTTATTAGGGCTTTCTAGCCAGTAAGGCTATAATAACCTCCCTAATAAGGCTATTAGCTTCTTCCTATAGGTCTTTAAGACCTATAGGGTTAAGTTGCCTCTATAAGTGCCTTAGAAGGAGTTATATACTTCCCCTAAGTAAGAGGAGGGCATACTGCTTTAGTAGGTCTTAAAGGGCAGTTAAGGCCTCTTTTAAGGTCCTTATTTTCCCTTCTAGGAAGGCTCTTTTCGGTGCTATAGGTCCTATAAAGGAGCCTAGGGCCTTAATTCCTTCCTCTTTTAGGTCCCTTATAGTTATTTCCTTGCTTTTAGCTAGGTTAAGCTGGAAAGGGGACCTAAAGAAGACCTTCCTAGCTATCTCTAAGGTGCTATAAGAGGCTAGGTTAAGGATATAAAGGTTATTTAGGTAGGCTACTAAGGCTATATTAGGCAGCTTAGCTACTAAGGTCTTTAAGGTAGGTTAAAAAGCTAGAGAAAATAAAAGAGGTCTTAAAGGGTTACCTTACTTAACCCCCTTAAAAGAAGCTAAGATATATCTATCTTTTATAACTAAGAGGGAAGGGCTATTATAGGCCTAGGCTGCTGCCTTATAAAATATAAGGGTATAAATAGCTATAAAAGTAATTATAAATACCTTATTTATTAAATTAAAGGTATTAATAAGGTTTATAAAGATTAGCTATTAAAAATTAGAGCTATTAAGGCCTAAAATAGCCTCCTCTAATAGAAAGATAATTAGTTTAACCCCTAATTATATCTCCTATATTATTTAATAACTAATAAACTAATTTTAATAGGAAATAAAAAGATATTAATATAATATAAGGTAATTAATAAATTAAATCTAAGGTAATTAATAAACTTTAGTTTGCCTATAAGATATAATATAATCTTTATAAAAACTTATAAGTTTATAAACTTTAACTATAAGGTTATAATAAAATATTTTTTTTCTTAAAAAAATAGTTTAAATATAATTAATTACTAGCCTAAATTATAAATATTAAATTTAATATATATTAGTTAGTAAGGGTAGCTTATATATAATACCTAATTAAAAGCTTATCTTAATTATTATATAAAGATATAATAGTTATACTTATATTAGCTATTATTAATAAAAGAAAACTAAGTTTATCTTAGAAGTAAGTAAAAAGGGTTTAAGCTATTATAAATTTAAAAAAAAAAATTTTCTAATTTATTCTTATATTACTATTAATACTACTATTAATTATTAAGTTAGTATTATAAAATACTTTAATTATATAAATAACTTAGTTATTAGTCCTAGGCAGGTTTATATAAAATTATTAGCTAGAGGGAGGGCTAGCTCTATTTTACCTTAAGGCTATATTAATCCTAAAGCCTAATATAAAGCTAACCCTAAGTAAGTAACCCTAAGCTAAAGCTAACCCTAAGCTTATATACTTATTATAGAGGTAAGATATAACCCTAAGCTCTAATTATATTTACCTCTTTCTTTAATAATTCTTTTTTTTTTTTTTTTTTTTTTTAATATATATAAAGTAGACTTTTATATAAAGTAAATTCCTACTTAGGCTAATATAATCTTACTTAGTATTAATAGGCAGTAAAAAAAGAGAGGTAATATAATTTTAATTATTATTTTTTTTATTACTTATTTATATATATAAGGCTTAGCTTTTTTAAATATATATTAGATAGGATAACCCTCTAATTTAATATAAAATAACCCTTTAAATTAAGATAAGATAACCCTCTAATTTAATATAAGATAACCCTTTAATTTACTACTAAATAACTTTTTAATTTACTATAAGAGGACCTTCTAATTTAATATAAAATATCCTTCTAATTTATTATAAAATAACCTTCTAATTTACTATAAGATAACCCTTTAACTTATTATAAAATAACCTTTTAAATAGATATATATATAATATATATTAGAGGAATCCTAATTAATATTTATTATAATATTAAGCTAACTAAGAAGAGGCAGAGAAGGATAAGGCCTATAGCTTAAAAGGAGGAAAGGGTTTTAAACCCTCTAATTTACTATAAGATAATACTTTAAATTAATATAAGATAACCCCCTAATTTAATATAAAATAACCCTCTGGTTTACTATAAGATAACCCCCTAAATTAGTATAAAATAACCCTCTAATTTACTATAAGATAGCCTCTTAGATAGATATATATATAATATATATTAAAGGAATCCTAGCTAATATTTATTATATTATTAAGCTAAATAAGAAGAGGTAAAAAAAGGTAAGGCTTATAGCTTAGAAAAAGGTAAGGGTTTTAAACTTATTATATTTATATTATAGCCTTCCTTATTAGGTTTAGTATTACCTCTTCTGTATTTAATGCCTCTCCCTGCCCCTTCTTACTCCTAGCCTTATTATAAGATAATCCTAATAATTTATTCTTAAACTTACTTTTTTTCTTTTCTTCTTTTCTATCTTAATTACTTTTACCCTTCTTAACTTTTATACTCTCTTTTTTTACTCCCTCTTTTACTTTCCTCTTTATGCCTTTATGCCTATATTATGCCTATGTAGTATATATACTAACTAAAGCTTATTACTTCTGCTTATGTCCTTGTTATCCTTATCCTTATTTCTCCCCTTGTTTTAGCTTCTTTATTCTCTTTATAAAATAAGGTAAAAACTCTTTCTTCCTATAGATAATACTTATGCTGGCTAGCTATGCCCTTTTATACTGCGGTATTAAGGTTAGGTTTATCTATTATAAGTAAGAATAAGTCCTTACTATTATATATGTAATCTAGGCCCTATTTTTATATTATATAATTTATCTAAACTTATAGGTAATACAGACCCTAGTCTTTATTATATATATATAATTAAGTCTTACTCCTATTAAATATTAAAGTCTCTTCTTAAAGTCTTAATTTATATTAATTATAATTCTTATTATCTTCCTCCTTACTTTTATTATTATTATTATCCTTATTATTAGTATTATCTTTGCTATTTTTATTATAATATCTGCAGATAATAGACTATTAGTAGACTAGTATTATCTTAGCTTTAGTATTATCTTCTATTATATTATTTAACTCCTCTATAAAACTATATAAAGATATATAAATACTAAGTAGTTCTAAAATAAATGTTTTTTATAAGCTATATATATTACTATTTATAGCTATTTAAACCCTAGGAACTTTTAAGTCCCTAGAAAGATTTTATATATTATTACTAGCAAGGAGGGACTTTAAGACAGGCTAAATAATATATATATATAATGCCTTATAAATTCCTAGAAGGTTAGGGATCTTATCTATAATAGTAAGTATTATAATATAGAACTTATCCTCCTTTTTAATACTATTAGTTAGATAAATCTTATTATAGTATATAAAAAGGCTCCTAGAAATAAAGATATAAATACTAGTGCTAAATATATTTATTATTACTACTAGTAGTTACTAGGTATAAATCTTCTTTACTAAGGTGCCTTTAAGAAGACTAAGCTTCTTATTAAAATACTTAGTTATTCTTATTAAAAGGGCTAGCCCTATATTAGTATCTATTTTATTCTTAATAAGGAAGTCTTTAATATCTTTATTAAATTCTATTATAGCTAGGTTTAACTAATAATCTTATTTATAAATAAGTAATACCTTTATATTAATTAGTTAAATATTATTAATTATTAATATATTAAGGCTATTATATTAAATAGCCTAAGCCTAATATAAGATAAAGCTAGATAGTATTACTTACCTACCCTAGTATATCTTATTTACTATTTTATTTATATTTTAATTAAGGTTAATAAGGTAATATTATAAATAGTAATTATAAAGATAAGTTAATATATTAGTAAGTTATTTTTGGCCTTAGTTATTAAATACCTTATATAAAATAGTAAGACTTATAATATAGATCTCTTAAGAGGATAACCTGCCTTTAAAGTCCCTTTTTTATAGCTTCTAAGTAATAAATATAATCTTAAAAGCCTTATATCCCTCCTTAAAATAATTCTTAAGTTTATTCTTAGCTTATAAGGCCTCTACTAAGGTAACTAACTTATTATCTCTGCCTAATCCCTGCTTTAGTACTTATATACTTATGCTAAGCCATATTATAATAGGTTTTTTATTAGTCTAAGAGACTTATATAGGAATAAGGTTTATAAATAGTTATAAAGATATATTACTATTTTTATTATTATCTTTATAATTATTTAATATATATAATAAGACTTAGGTAGATATTTAAAAGAGCTAGGTATCTTTTAAAAGTATACTTAGAGGAAAAAGTGGCTTTTTTATATAATATATATTATAGCTATTTATTTCTAAGTTGCCTTCTTTATTACTAGCTTAAATATAGCGCTTAGTAAGCTTATAGGCTAGATGCTTTAATATGCCCTTTTTAATAAGGGATATATACTATTAGTTAAAATACTTTTTAAGCTTCCTTTTATATTTAAAGAGGGTCTAAGGCAGATTAGTAAGACTTTACTTATTTAGCTCTTTAGATAGTAGTAATATATATTATATTAATAAGTTAGTAGTATTTATACTTAAGATAATATAAGAGGTAAAATCTAAAAGAAAGCTAAATAGTAAATTACTATATATATTAGTATTAAAATCTTATCTAAAGTAAAGTATCTTCTATAAGATAAACTAGCTTAGCTTAGCCCCTAATATATTAAGGTTATTAATAATAAATAAGCTTATATTTAAAAACACTAATAAACCCTTATTACTTCTAGGAGCTATAATGCCTTTGCTATCTAAAGTATAATATATAAATAATTTAAGCCTTCTAGGTTAAGATTTAAATATATTAAAAAAATCTTTAGTATAATTAAGTAAGTAAATATATTTATTAGACTTTACTATAATAATAGCTAATAGAATTATTATTTTTTTTCTGCTTATTAATAGTATATTATTAGTTTACTTCTTAATAATTATAACTTTTTTTTATAGCCTTTTTTTTCCTCCTGTTATAAATAAGGGAGGAAAAGGATTTAAAATAATAAGATAATAAATATATTTATAATCTTTTAAGGCTACTAAGGCATATTATATTATAGACCCTACTTAAATTATTTTAATTAGTCTCCTTATTAGAACTAACTGCTAATTATATATATAATATTATACTAAATATAATAAGATTTAAAGAAGATTACTTAAGTTATATCTAATTTAATTATTATTAAACTTAGTATTATAAGTATATAAAATATTAAGGGGATATTTAAGGCATTTATTATTTATATATTTACTTTATTATTAACTACCTTAGACTTAAATTATTATATCTTTATAGTAAAGCCTAAATAATATTTTAGACTAAAATAATAGCTATTACTATATATTAAGAATTTAAATTACTATCTTAATTATAGCTCTAAAGTATTAAAAAGCTAAAGGGATATTAAGAATATAATTTAAGTCTAAGGGTTATAAGGGAAGAGGTATTTTTTCTTCTTACTTATCTATATTTAGCTTTTATATAACCTAACCTTAAAATACTATCTTATAATACTTATAGTTAAGTTTGCCTTTACTTATAGCTTCTAAAAGAAGAATATCTCTAAGAGAAGTAAGCTCTAATATATTATATTTAGATTTCTCCTTTACTACTAGTAATACTAAAGGCCTTATTATAGCAGGTATTATATTCCCTAAGCTATTATTATTATCTATAAGGCTAAATATATTATTATTAATTAATAAGTCCTCTAGGAATATTAGGTTATAATAAGGTAGGCATTTAAAAAAGTAGTTTTTATTTAAATCTCTAGTTAAATAATACTATAGTAAAAAAGAATATATATTAAATATGGTTTTTTAAATATAAACCTTAATATACTAATACTAATATAAACTTAATTTAATTTAGACTTAATAGATAATAATATAATAAATAAAGCTGCCTTAGATAGTAATATATTACTAAATAACTAGTTATTAATATTTAGCCTTAATATATAAATAGACTTAGCTGGTAAGGATAATAAGTTATAATAAATATATTTAATACCTCTATATAATTATAAGTCTTACCTAGGTTAAATATTTAATTTTTATATAATATAATTAGCCTGCTAATTATTAGCCTTAGATAGTATAAGAAATAAGGTAATTAATAAATAATATAAAAATAATATTACTTAAAGTAAGTATCCCTTAAATAAGATATATAATAAAGAGTAAATAAACCTTATTACTATAAAACTACTTATATATAAGGAAATATATAACTAGGTTAAAGAGGAAAAATTAAATAAAAGAGAGAAACTAGCTTAGTATATTATTTATATCCTTACTGCTAATCTGGTATTATATCTAATAGATTAATATAAAAACCAGGATATATTATACCTTATAACTTATTACTATTATTTATACCTATATAAGATATAGGCTAGGTCTAATATTAAAGTTAGTAAGTTATCCTTTACTAAGTAAGAAAAATAGTTATAATAATTTAGCCTAAACTAAACTATTTAACCCCTTAATACTTTAGTTATAGGCCTTTATTATAACTAGCTGCCTCTAGCTAGCTAGCTTAAGGCCTAATTTATAGGCTAGTATAAAAATAAAGACTAATTAGATATTAAGGTTTACCTTTACTAAGATAATATATTATAATAGAAGCTAATACCTACTATTTATAATATTAATAGCTTTTTATATATTATAAAAGATTTATATAGCCTATAAGGGCTACTAAATATATATATTATAGCCTAGCTAAGCCTCCTCCTCTTTAAATCTATTTATATTTATATACTTATATAGGTAAGAAAGAAAATTAAGTAAGTTCTAATTTACTAAATCTTATATACTATACTTACTTACTAAAGGCTATAAATAGTTTATATATTCTTCTTGCAGCTTTATAATAAGAAATACTAAAAGAAGGGTTTAATACCCCTGCAAGAGGAGTAAAATTAGCTATTTTTTAATAGCTTTATTAAGCTAAATATTAAGAAGATTAGATTATACTTTATATATTACTTACCTAGAAGTTATAACTTTATTTAAGTAGTATTATATATTACTAGGGAGTTATTAGGCTTAGTAGCTATATATAAGGTGACCTTTAAGGTATTATATAGTAAGGAGAACCTACCTAGGTTATAAAGTATTATATAGGAGGCACTTAATTATATAGAATATAATATAGTAGCTAATAGGCTTTAACTTAGTAATAATAAAGGCATATAAGAGATAAAAAATACTAATAAGCTATAGCAGTTTAGTAATATTATTTTCCTTTATAGCTATAAGGATACTAAGCTATAATATTAATCCTCTAGTAGTAATATAGCAAGGGTGCTAAAAGACTTTTATACCTAATATAATATTATTAGCCTTAAGTAAGAGCTAGCAGCTAGTATTTATAGTAATAACCCTACTTATAGTAATAATAAGATAAAACTAGTGCTATAAGGGCAAACCTAGCTTATTAATATTATATTTAAGCTCTTACTAATAAGAAGTAGGTATATTATTCTAGCTTAGTAATACTATTAATATAATACTTTATATTTTCTTTATAAATAATTTAAAAAGGCTTTACTTAGAAGGATAGCCTTATAGGTAGAGGATAAGGCTAAGAATAACTAAGATAATAATATTAGTAATAGCTAAGAAGATAAGAAAGGGGAAGGTAAAAATTATAACCTTAATAAAGGTAATTAATAAGCTCTAAGCAGAAAAGGGAGTAAAGAGGGGCAGGCTATAAGAGATAGTTAGAAGCCTCCTTAGATCTTATATACTATTATAATAAAATATCCTATATATATATTATAAGACTTTATCTCTATTACTTTAGAGCCTAGGAGAACTAATCTTATCTTTAGGTATAATATCTTATATATATAATCCTATATTATAAAGGAGGGGAACTTTAATATAACTGCTATCTAGGCCTTTTTATACCTTAATATCTTTAACCTTATATATAATAATAAGGCCTAGGCAGTAATAGCCTAAATAGGTAATATTAAGGCTAGCTACTAAGATGCAAAATAGGTATTATTATAGTTAATTTAGTATATAGCTAATAACCTTAAGGACTTATTATAGGGGTATAGCTAATAGGTTAAGCTATATATTATAATAGCACTTACGGCTTAGTTATAGCTAGCAGAGAAGGCCTAGTAGTAATTAATTAAGTAGATAAACTAGCTGCCTAATAAGCTAGGTATTATTACTATAATATTAAATTAAAATGCCTTTTATATACTTTAAGCTAGAGACTTTAATATATTTATATAATAAAATATTAATAAGTATTTATAGCTTATAAACTATATTATATTATACTAGAGGTAAGATTTATTTATATTATAATTAGCTATATTACTTTATGCTATTATAATACTTACTCTCTAGTATTTTATTAATTATTAGCTATATATACTAGCTAGGATATTATTTATATTACTTATAGTTACTGCCAGGGGTAAGATTAATCTTAATATAGCCTGCTCTAGGAAGTAATAAGGATTTTCCTTCTTCTTAAAAGATATAATAAATTAGTATAAGCTTTAGCTTTATAACTAGGCTATAAACCTACTTTAAGTGCTATAGCTTATTATTAAAGTATATTAGCTAGAAGAGGTATTACTATAATAATTTAAATACCTTATTAACTAAGTAATTAGCCTTATTATTAATAAAAATATTTATATATAAAGGCAGGCTAAAAATATACTTAGGATCCTTTTATAGCTCTTAATTTATAGCTATAAGGAAGTAATATACCTGGCTTTCTTTTTAGTAAAGGGCAGAAGAAATAAATTATTAAATATAAATATATTTAAGTTTACCCTGGCTAATATATATACTAAGTTAAGAAATATATAAGGCAGAGACTATAATCCTCTAGGGAATTATTATTTCTTTATTAAGTATATTTTAACCTATTTTACCTAGATATAAATCCTTACTAATAATAATATTAGCTATAACTATCTTAAAAGCTAGTACTTTTATATAAAGGCTAAGAGGGCTATTAAGGCGTTTAAGCAGCTTAGCTATAATTTATTTATTATAGTATAATAGTTCCTTTATATATTATATTACTACTTCTACTAGTAGGTCTTTTATTTCCTTAATCCTAATAAGATTAATAGTATTATATTTATAACTACTAAGAATAATAATTATATAGTTTTTTATATATATATTATTAAGCTATATATAACTATTCCTAATAATACTAAGCTAATAAATACTATTATAGCTATTATATTAAACCAGGATTTAAATACCTATTTATAATAAATTATATACCTATTTTATATTATTTATTTTATTAAGTAGATTTATAGATTTTTATATTTACCTCTATTTAGAAATAACCTATAAGAATAATAAGTATTAAATAGGAGCTAGAAGTAATAAGATAGTAAATACTTTATTATAAATTATTATTAGCTTTATATAACTAAATATAAAACTTAGCTTATATATATTATATAGTGCAGAGTAGTTTATTAATATTTAAGAAATAAGGCTAGTATAAGCTTTTATTATAATAAATTATTAATATTATTTAAAAAAATAATATTATAACTTTAGTATTATTATTACTTTAATATATATTTATTTAAGTAAGATAGGTAGAAAAGTTATATATTTATATTAAATAGTATAAGCTAAAAAAAACATACTTTAATATATTTTCCTAGAGTATTTTATATTATAATAAATTCCTTCTTCTTTAAGCTAACTTAGTAATTTCTTTTTTATATTTAAATTAAATATATTTTCTTTTAAGATAAAAAGTATAGTAATTTCCTTAATAAGGCTATAAAAGCTATAAATATTTTCTTTTTTAATATCCTATTTAAGATAATAAGAGATAAGAAGGATATTACCTTAGCAGAGATAATAATAATAATTAGGCATACTAACTTATTTCTTATCCTTAATTAAGATTTTTATAAATAAAAGCTAAGCCAGAGGATTTTATAAATTATTAGCTAGAGATATTATATTATTATTAGATTAATTATTACTATAAGACTTTATAATAAGGTTTATATTAAAAAGCATAGGAATATTATATAGGTTATTACCCTCTAGGTTAAAAAGAGGGTATATCTTAGGCATAATTACTTTTACTATTTATAGCTCTTATTAGCTAATTTAATTATAGAGGTAATTAATATAAATATTAACTACCTTAGAGATCCTATTAGCTAGTATAAGCTTAGAGAAATAATCTTCTTAGCCAGGTTTAATTATACTACTAATTATATCCCTATAATAGCCTAGGTAGTCTATAATATTATAGTAGGCAATAAGGGTAATATTAGTAAAGTAATATAATTTAAATTTAATTCCCTTCCTTATAATTATAATAATTAGGCCTTTTTAAATAAAATTATCTTATATATTACTAATTAGGGTTAGGATTATATTATAGATTGCCTTATTTATTATTATATTATAAGGTGGCATATCTAAATTAAGAAACTAAAGGTTAAAGATATCTTATATATTAGGTCTTCTATAAAGAATATTATCTTATACTTAATATAAGTTATGCCTAATATACCTATTTCTAGGGATATTTAAGAGTTAATTTAGGACTAGGTAAAAGTAAGGATTAACCTTATATTTATCCTTCTTAGTATTTACTTACTTAAGAGACAGCTAGTTCTTATTTATAAGAAAGAAAATAATAAGATAGTATATTAAAGAAGGCTAATTAGTAAAGCTATATTAGGCTTACTTTATAAACTTAGCATAAAAAAGGTAATAAATATACTAATTAGTTTATTAGTATTTAAGGGAATAATATATAATAAAATAATAGCAGGTATATTAATAAGTATTAAAAGAACTATAAATAATATATTAAATATTAATATTTATATTTAAAAATAAGGGATAAGGTATTATATATAAGAATAATAAAGAGTAAGGAAGTAATAATAAAAATATAAGAAGGAAGAGTTTAAAGATATATTATATAAAATAAGTAGTAATATTTTTTTTTAGGGGCTAAAGTTATATTATATATAATAGCTAAGATTATAAAGGCTAGGATAGGAATAACTATAAGCTAGGGTTAAAAGGCAGCTAAAAAGGTTTAAAACTAAAGTAATCCTTAAAACTTTAGGTTAGTTAATTTCTCTACTTTTAACTATAAAGCTTAGAATAAGATAAGTAATAAGAATTATATAATAATAAATTAAGGTAATTAAATTATTATAAGATATAATTAATTTTATTTCCTAATTAGTTTATAATATAGATATAATAGTAATAAGTTATTTAAATAATTAAGATATCTATTAAGTAATAAAAGATATATTTATAAGCCAAAAAGCTAAATTCTAAAAGGTTAGGCCTATATAGAAGTCTATTAAGAGTTACTTAAAATAAGATAATATAGTTTAATAATTTATAGCCTTATATAGTATTAAAGCTATTTACTAAGTTATTCTTAGGCTACTCTTTAGTAGGATATATAAGTTAATATTAACTATAAGTTATTAATTCCTAAATTTATTTAATTTATTAGTTATTTAAAGTATAATAAGGGATATACTTAAAGTAAAAGCTATTAAGAATAAATAGATTATACTTAAAGGTATAATCTAAAGTTAATTAACTAATAATTATAAAATATTTAATTAGGCTAGAATTATAATTACCTTATATAATAAGCTTTATTAATTACTAAGGTTATTATATATAGCTAACTATAATATAGTTAAACTTAGGAAATAATATTCTTAATAGCTAAGCTAATAACTTATTATTATTATTTCTAATATATTTATTATTTTTTATATAATATCTACTTATAAAATAACTTTAAAAGACTTTTAAGCTTATATATTATAGGTTTAAAGCTTAGGCTATATTAAATATATTATAAAATTATAGCTAGGATTATCTTAAGTTAGTAAAGTTTAGTAAATAAACTAAAGTTTTTAAGTAAGAGGGGATATTAAAATAGGGAAGTACTTATAAAACTTTAAAGGAATTATTATATTTTATTATAAATATAAGATATATAACTATTTATTACTTATATATAACCTTAGTAAGGCTAGAGCTATTTATTATTAATATAAAAAACCTTATTAAAGTTTTAGGAGATATAATATACTTAAACTTAATATTATAGCTTAAGGCAAATATAAATTTAGTAATTATAAAGCTTATATAAAATAAGTAATTTCTTTAGCTTTAACTAAAATATATTTAAGCTATAATAAAATAGTAATAGGCTAAACTAAATTAAAGAAAGTAAGAAGCTATTAATAATATAAGAGAAGAGGATAAAAAGTATTAGATATTAGCAGGGGAAAGAGTTTAAAAGGTATTAAAACTTATAGGGAACTTAGGAGGACTAAATAATAAAAGGATTTCTCTGCTAAAGGGTTTTAATAGTATTAGGGGTATAATAGAAGATAATAATAATAACCTAGATAGATTTAAAGACTATAATAAATAATTTAATAATAAGAGGACCTAAGTAGGTACCTAAGAGCTTATTTTATATTTACTAATATCTAAGTCTTATTTTTAAAAACTTATAAAATAGCCTTAAATAGGCATAGCTTTCTTTAGTATTTAATAATTATAATATTAATATATAATTATATTAAATAATAGGTTATTTATCCTCCTAATAATATATTATATTATCTCCTTATTTAATAAGTTAGGATATATATAAAAGAATTTTATTATAGTATTATATAGCCCTTAACTATCTTATATTATAAATATATATACCTTCTTAATACTAATAAGAATTTAATATATTTTTATATTTTCTTATATTATTTTATTAAACTTCTTTAATACTAATATTTTATAGGTAAGTATACTATAAAGCTTGGCTAGTATATATACTTTAATATAAAGTATAAAATAAGAGTTATTAATATTATTTTATTCTAATAATAATATTAATACTTTATATTTAATATTATATAGTTTAGTATTATATAACTTAATATTCTTTACTTTAGGATTATTATAGCTACTCTAATAGTCCTATTAATAAAAGTATTAAATTAGATAATTTATAGCTTAAAGGTTATTATTTAGGAAGTTAAAATAATATTTATATAAGGCTTTATAAGTATTATATAAAATGCCCTCCTAAGTTATATCTTAGAATTTATATTTCTTTATTATTACTAGGGATTATAAATAAATAATTATATAATAAATATTATATTATCTGCTATAAGAGATTAAAATAAAATTAAAATAACTATTATTATTAAATAAACTAGTAGTATTATATTAGTATTATTATTAAGGTAAAAAAAAAGTTAAAATATAAGATAGTAATATAGATTTACTTTCTTAGCTATAATAAATTAATTATAATTATCTTATATATCTGGCTCTTAGGGTAATACTTAATTAATATATTTATTAGACTTTATACCCTAATAGGGATCCTAGCTTTATAGAGATTTAGAAATTCTTATATAGTAGCAGATAGGTAATAAAAAACACCTTAGCTAATAAGGTAATATAGGATTTTAATAAGCTTTTATTTAGTAAAGTTTATAATTATAATAATATGCCTTTAAATAATAAGATAAATAGATTTTTATCTGCTAATATATAAGTTTTTAAATAGGCTAAAAATATACTTATAATAATTATTTATATAAATAGCCTTTTTATAGCTACTAAGATAGTTTATAATAAAAGCATTAAGTTAATAATTAGTAAGTATATTATTAGCTTAAAAATAAAAATATAAAGTTAATTAGATAGATATATAAATCTTATTAGCTTATAAAGCCTGATTTAAGGATTAGCCACTTAGGCATCCTTATAGTATATCTTATAATTAAAAATACCTAATATAAGGTAAATTATAATATAAAAACTACCCCAAAGTAACTAAATTAGGGTAAAAAGTATTAAATATTTAAAGCCTCTTACTTATAAATCCTAAAAGCTTTATAAGCCTGCTAATAAACTTATTATTTTTATATTATAGACCTACCTAAACCCAGGTCTAGGTATTTATATATAACTATTTTTCTAAAACTTTTAATAATTTATCTTTTAAACCTAGGTTTACCTATTTATATATACCCTTCCCTTATTAAACCTCTAGCCTTTTATTTCTCTTTTATCCTTCTAATTTGCCTTTCTTAACTTCCTATTTATATTTCTTTACCTACTTCTTAATAATATCTAATTATCTATTAGCACCCTAGAAGTTTATTACTTCTGCCTTGCCCTTTTATAATTAGTTACCTTTTTACCCTTTATATCTCCTCCTTATTTAATAAAATAAAAATAATCCTAACCCTTATCTCTTCTTATTATTTATTTCTTTCTTACCTTTTTACTATTTTATATCCTACCTAAGAAAAAGAGATTATAATAAATAATAATAAATAATAATAATATAATTAAAACTAGTTATTATATGCCTCCCTAATCTAATATTAATTCCTAGCCCTTTAAATACTTAAAAATTATTTTAACCTACCTTTCTTATTAACCCCCTTTATTTACTTTTCCCTCCTTACCTCTTATTATTAATTATATCTTATTACTATTACTATTATTATTATTACTACTATTATTATTACCTAAGCCTGCTAAGTTATTAAAGCCTTTTTTGCTTTTTTTTACTAAGGTTAATTCCCTAAGGAAATAGGCAAAGCCTTACCGTCTTGCTATTACTAAGCTGCCTATTTATCTCCTTAATTCCTTTTAGTCCCGTGGCAGTAATAGGCCTCTTAACTATAACTATATTACCTACCTTTATTACTCTTTTTAGAATAGCAGCCTTATATATTAAGCTAAGTAGTATTATATTTAGGTCTCTTATAGTACTATTACTATTTAAAAGATAATTAATATAATCCTATATCCTAATTAGAGTAATAATAATAATATCTAAAATTAATATTAATATAATTTATTATTATTTAGAAACTAGGCTGATTTTAATAATAAGAAGCCTAAGCTTATAGCTAGCTAGTATTATATTAAGGCTTTAAAAGATTATATAAAATAGGTAAATTCTAATTCTAGTAATTTATAGTAGATTTATAAATTCTATAATAAAGATATAACCCTTTTTTATTATCCCTAATTAGTAGATTATTATATTTTATATATAAATATTTATATATAATAAAATTATATACTTATCTTTTTATATAAATACTTTACTAGTTAAACTTAATATTAAGCTTTATATTAATTATTATAATTTTACCTTATTTAATATCTATAATTAAATCTAGTTATAGCTTATCTCTGCCTTTAATTAGGATCCCACTTTGTTTTCTACTAAGAGAAATAATAATAAGAAGGATATTAAAAAAAGGATATTAGATATCTTATACTTAATAAGTAAAGCTTACTTCCTTATTAGTTATTTTATTATATTATAGAGAAGTAAGTAATAAAGACCTTATATTACCTGCTAGTATTAAACCTCTCTAGGAAGATTTATATTTAATATTTTAAAATAGTATTAGATTATAAGGTATAAACTAAATAATATAAGTAACTTACCCTTAGTATTTATAGATATTATATAGTTTATTATTATTTATTATCTTATTTATTATCTTTTTTACTTTAAGGTAAAAAAAAAAAAAAAGAAAAAAAAAATATAATCTTAAATACTATTAAGCCTTACCTAGAATATATTACTAACCTAGGAGTAATATTAATTTAATATATTCTATTAGGTATTTAAAACTTTAAGGGTATTTCTTATTTTTATCTCTAAGTTTATTTAAATTTCTAACTAGAATATATTAGCTAGTAGCCTTAAAAGTAATACTTATAATACTATAGATATTTACTAGGTTTTTTATCCTAAGGAAGATAGTAATAATAATAATAATAATAATAAGTCTAACTTATTAGCCCCTTTTATTATTATTAAACCAGTCTAAAAGATAGCTTAGTAAAGTAGATTTCTAAGCTTGCTTAATAAGGAAGCTTATAATAGTTTTTATTACTACCTTTAATAAAACCTTACTTTTTATTTTCTAGATATATAGCCCTTATTAAAGATTAAGAAGGAGGAAGGCAAGGTTATAATATAGATTATTAATTATATAATATATTAGGTAAATACTTGACCTATAGATATTATTAATACTTATAAGAATAATAAGCCCTTATAATAATAAGACTTAATACCTATAATTAAAGGTCTTATAGTAATTACTTATAAGGATAATTAATAGGCTTATTAGAGGGAAGATAGTAATATTAATAGTATTAATAATATAGTATCCTAGCTTAATCTATGCTTATAAACCCTAGAAAGGCAGGTCTTTAATTATATTTATAGCTATATAACTAAATTTAAAAATCCTTTAATAAAATACTATCTTAATTTAATACCTAAAGAATATAATAAGTATTATATAAAACGCTTTAATACTAATAATCTCTAGATAGGCCTATTTTATATAATTTAATATACCCTTAGTCCTATATTTTATTTAATATAAAAGAATTTAATCCTAGAATATATTAGTATAAATAATAATAAGGCTTATTAACTGCAGTCTAAGATATATTACTAGCTGCTAGCCTTAGCTATTATATAAGCTATTTATAATTAGCTAGGAAATATTCTAAAGGTAAAAAGGAATCCTATACTAAGAGGTATATATACCTTAAGTAAACTTAGTGCCTATATTAATTATATTATCCTTATATAGGCTTCTAATTAATATTATAAAGTAGTAAAAAGTAATAAATCTAATAAAGGATATCCTTAGTTAAGTAAAACACTTTAAGTAATCTAGGTAGTATATAAGAGATATAAAAAGATCCTAGCAGGAATAATATTAGCTATTATAATTTTTAAATATAATAATAATTAGTAATAATAGTTATTACTATTTTTACTTCTATTAGAAGAGTATATTAGTTATATCTTAAGTAAAGTACTTTATTAATAATAAGGTCTTATACTATTAAGCCATTATATTAAATAGCTCTTATTATTATAGGGGTTTATTTTAATTAATATAGTAGATAATATAGCAGATAGGGCATAATATAATAGCAGGCATATAAGGGCTATAGCTATAAAAGAAGGCAAATTACTTTAAATATAATAATAAAAGTAATAATATTAGAAATTATAATATCTTAAATAATAGCTACTATTATTACTACTACTAGTTATTAATAATATAATAATTATAATATCCTTATTATTTTTAGCCTAGGTAATAATATTAAGAAGCTTATACTACTAAGATAGTATATATATAAGGAAGGCTATAAAATATAATTATTAGCTACCTTCTTAGAAGTCTTATATTACTGCTAAAATTAGCTATTTATTATAAAAGCTACTAAAGGGTAATATTAGAAGAGGTAAGATTTATTAATTATTAGTAACTAGGATATTATTATTAAATAGGCAGTTAGGCCCTAGCTAATCTTATATAACTAGGGTAAAGTAATAATACTAGTATTACTAAGATTAAATCCTTAGCTTATAGCTATAAGAAAGATTATCTTAAATAAATAATCTTATAGTAATATCTAAAAGTAAGTATTAATCCTTCCCTAGGGCAGGTAAGGCAGTAATTATAAATATAAGTAAGCCATACCTTATACTAAAAGATATATAATTTAGTCTAGTAAACTATTAGTAGTAATATAGTAATAAATAATAATAATAAATATAATAAGTAGTAATAATTATAATTATAATAATAATAATAATAATAATAATAATAATAATAATAAAGCCATATTTCCTAACTAAATATATTATTTTTAACTTATAAGAAGTTACTAATATAGCTAGGTTAAATTAATATTATTACTATTAAGGCTATTTATACCCTCCTGATTTTTAGAATTCCTAGAAATTAATAGCTAGTTTAATACTAAGAAGGTTAAAAACATAGGGAAAAAAATATAAATAAGCTAAAAAGAACTAAACTAAAGGTAAAATACCTTTATTATTTTAAAATATAATAAGTCTTTAGAGTTTTATAGTATTTATAATAAATAAACTACCTTATTTCTTATAGTATTTGCCCCCCTAACCCTTTATATATAAGGGTATTATAAGGGATTTAATATTATTCTATATAATAAAGAATATAATAATTTAAAGAAAATATATAAGATAGTATTATATTATTTAAAAAGTATTATAGAAGTATATTAATTAATTTATTTTAGCCCTTTCTTTCCTTATTCTTTTCTTTACTTAGAACTTAAATAAGAATATACTACTAGTTTCTTAAACTTATTTAACTTACCTTAACTAATATATTATATTAGCTAATAAGTTTATTAATAAGATAAATAATAAAACCTTTAATAAGATATATATTTTTAACCTTCTTTAGCACTAAGTTATCTCTAATAGCATCCCCTGCGTTATTTGGCAACTAATAAACTAATTTTAGTAGGAAATTAAAGGATGCTAGCATGATATAGGGTAACTAATAATCTAAATCTGGGGTAACTAATAAACTCTAGTTTGCCTATAAGATATAATATAATCTTTATAAAAACTTATAAGTTTATAAACTTTAACTATGGGGTTATAATAAAATGTTTTTTTCCTTAAAAAAATACTTTAAATATAATTAATTACTAGCCTAAATTATAGATATTAAATTTAATATATATTAGTTAGCAAGGGTAGCCTATATATAGTACTTAATTAGGAGCTTACCTTAACTGCTATATAAAGATATAATAGTTATACTTATATTAGCTATTATTAATAGAAGAAAAGTAAGTTTGCCTTAGAAGCAGGTAAAAAGGGTTTAAGCTGCTATAAATTTAGAAAAAGATATTCTCTAATTTATTCTTATATTGCTGTTAACACTGCTATTAATTATTAAGCTAGTATTATAGAATATTTTAACTATATAGAAGACCTAGTTGCTAGTCCTAGGTAGGTTTATATAAAACTACTAGCCAGAGGGAGGGCTAGCTTTATCCCACCCTAAGGCCATATTAACCCTAAAGCCTAATGCAAAGCTAACCCTAAGCTTATATACTTATTACAGAGGCAGGATATAACCCTAAGCTTTAATTATATTTACCTCTTCCTTTAATAATTTTTTTCTTTTTTTTTTTTTTTTTTTTAATATATATAAAATAGACTTTTATATAAAGTAAGTTCCTACTTAGGCTAATATAATCTCACTTAGTATTAGTAGGCAGTAGAGGAGGGGAGGTAATATAGTCTTAATTATTATCTTCTTTGCTGCTTATTTATATATATAGGGCTTGGCTCTTTTAAATATATATTAGGCAGGATAACCCTCTAATTCAGTGTGGGATAACCCTCTGGATTAGGGTAAGATAACCCTCTGATTTAGTGCAGGATAACCCTCTGCTTTACTACTAGATAACCTTCTAATTTACTATAAGGGGACCTTCTAATTTAGTGTAAGATAACCTTTTAATTTACTATAAGATAACCTTCTAATCTACTGCAGGATAACCCTCTGATCTACTATGAAATAACCTTTTAAATAGATATATATATAATATATATCAGAGGAATCCTAGCTAATATCTATTGCAATATTAAGCCAACTAAGAAGAGGCAGAGAAGGGTAAGGCCTGCAGTTTGGAAGGAGGAAAGGGTTTTAGACCCTCTGATTTACTATAAGATAATGCTCTAATCCACTATAAGATAACCCTCTGATTTAGTATAGGATAACCCTCTAATTCACTGTAAGATAACCCTCTAATTCACTGCAGGATAACCCTCTAGTTCACTATAAGATAACCCTCTAGTTTACTACAGGATAACCTCTTAGATAACTATATATATAATATACATTAGAGGAATCCTAGCTAATATCTATTATAATATTGAGCCAAATAAGAAGAGGCAGAGGAGGGCGAGGCTTATAGCTTGGAAGGAGGAAAGGGTTTTAGACCCTCTAATCCACTGCAAGATAACCCTCTAATTCACTGCAGGATAACCCTCTGGTTTACTGCAGGATAACCCCCTAAATTACTACAGGACAACCCTCTAGTTTACTATAAGATAACCCTCTGATTTACTACAAGATAATACTTTAATCTACTATAAGATAACACTTTAATCTACTGCAGGATAACCCTCTAATTTAATATAGGATAACCCTCTAATTTACTATAAGATAACCCTCTAATTCACTGCAGGATAACCCTCTAGTTTACTATAAGATAACCCTCTGGTTCATTATGAGATAGCCTCTTAGATAACTATATATATAATATATATTAGAGGAATCCTAGTTAATATCCATTATAATATTAAGCTAAATAAGAAGAGGCAGAGAAGGGCAAGGCTTACAGCTTAAAAGGAGAAAAGGGTTTTAGACCCTCTAATCTACTATAAGATAACCCTTTAATTTACTATAGGACAACCCTCTAGTTTACTATAGGATAACCCCCTAAATCACTGCAAGATAACCCTCTAGTTCACTACAAGATAACCCTCTAATTTACTACAAAATAACACTCTAATCCACTATAGGATAACCCTCTAATTTACTATAGGATAACCCTCTGATTTAGTACAGGATAACCCCCTAATTTAATATAAGATAACCCTCTAGTTCACTACAGGATAACCCCCTGAATTACTATAGGATAACCCTCTAATCTACTGCAGGATAACCCTCTAATTTAGTATAGGATAACCCTCTAGATTAGGGTAAGATAACCCTCTGATTTACTACAGAATAACCCTCTAATTTACTGCAGGATAACCCTCTAATCTACTACAGGATAACCCTTTAGTTTACTGCAAGATAACCCCTTAAATTACTATAGGATAACCCTCTAAATTACTACTAAATAACCCTCTAAATTAGTATAAGATAACCCTCTAATTCACTACAGGATAACCCTCTAGTTCACTATAAAATAACCCTCTAGTTTACTATAAGATAACCCTCTAATCTACTATAAGATAACCCTCTGGTTTACTACAGAATAACCCTCTGATTTACTATAGGATAACCTTTTAATCCACTATAAGATAACCCTCTAATTTACTATAGGATAACCCCCTAATTCACTGCAGGATAACCCTCTAGTTTATTATAAGATAACCCCCTAAATTACTATAAAATAACCCTCTGGTTTACTATAAGATAACCCCTTAAATCACTATAGGATAACCTTCTAGTTTACTATAAGATAACCCTCTAATTTAATATAGGATAACCTTCTAATTTATCATAGGATAACCTCTAATCCACTATAAAATAACCTTTTAAATAGATATATATATAATATTCATTAGAGGAATCCTAGCTAATATTTATTATAATATTAAGCCAAATAAGAAGAGGCAAAGAAGGGCAAGGCCTATAACTTAGAAGGAGGAAAGGGTTTTAAACCCTCTAATTTATTATAAGATAATCCTCTAATTCACTGCAGGACAACCCTCTGGTTTACTATAAGATAGCCTCTAATTTACTATAGGATAACCCTCTGGTTTACTATAAAATAGCCTCTTAGATAGATATATATATAATATATATTAGAGGAATCCTAGCTAATATTTATTATAATATTAAGCTAAATAAGAAGAGGCAGAAAAGGGCAAGGCCTATAGCTTAGAAGAAGGCAAGGGTTCTAGACTTACTATAAGATAACCTTCTAAATTACTATAGGTTAGCCTTTTATATTAGTATAGCAGCTTTCTAATTTACTATAAGACAGCCTTATAATTTACTGCCTAATAGTCTTATAACTTACTATAACTGCCTTCTAGATTACTAATAGCTAACCCTCTGTAGTTATATCTATTATAGCTTATTATACCTTCTAGAGCTAACTTATACTACCTATTAG
Organism: Fusarium veterinarium; assembly: GCA_019191175.1. Classification (NCBI taxonomy): domain Eukaryota; kingdom Fungi; phylum Ascomycota; class Sordariomycetes; order Hypocreales; family Nectriaceae; genus Fusarium; species Fusarium veterinarium. The sequence continues at coordinate 27,511 of JAHARR010000200.1, forward strand.
ACCTACTAAGCTGCCTACTAAGCTATAAAAATCCTACCTACCTCTATAATATACTTTAAATGTATTTTATGCCTGCCATAGATATTATATAAGGGCAAGACTACTACTATTTAATTCGCCTTAGCTAAAATAGCCTATAAGGCACCTCTTAGAAAAATATATATAAAATGGTTTTATGGTTTAGTAGCTATAAGTTAATTTTTTTATTTTCCTATATAAATAAATATTATAGAAAATAAAAAGTAGCCTATAAGGCAGCTCTGGTATATAGCTTACTAAAATAGTCTTAAAGGGTATATAAGAGAGGTATAAATCTAGCTAGGTCTAAAAAGGCATAGGTTAACCAGAGGAGCTAACCTTAAGTACTTAATTTTATATTTACTTTGCAGCTAGGACTTAGCTCTAGATTAATACCTAGGCTAGTAATATACTATATAGCCTAGGGTTTTATTTAACCTAGGAATATACTACTTTATATAACCTAGTAGGCTCTAGCCTTAGTAGTAAGGTAGTATAATAAGCATTCCTCCTAAAAGTCCACGCTCTGGTATAAAATTATATAGAGGATATCTACCATTATAGCTAGACCTAGTAGACCTTTTAGGGTTATATAAATAGGCAGATAGGGGCCTATATGGCTAGTTATGCCAGCTAGAAGTATGTCCATAAGGCAATAAGGGGACTATATACTATAGAGGATTTAGCTGCTATAGTCTTTAATACTATAATGCCTCTTTTAAACAAGCCGGCAATACTTAGGCTTTAATACTACTAGCAGAGAGGGCTCCCAGGGGCATATTAAGTAACTAAGTTAACTTAAAGCTACCTCTAGTTCTATATAGATACTCCTATATTATATTAGAGGCAGTAAAGAGGGCGCCCAGGGAGGCTAGTCTAGTAGCCAAGCCTACCCTAAGCTGCCCTAGGTTCTATGTAGTTATTCCTATACTATACTTAAGGCGGCTATAGCCTATCTTTTTTACTTACTATAGCTACTTAGACTACTAACCAGGTTAAGAAAAAGATCTAAGGGAAAATAATTATAGTTTTATACCCCTATTAGTAGTATTAGTAATAAAGCCCCCTGGGGGGGGTAGGCTTATATATTATTAGGGCATTTATATAAGACCTAGCCCTAGGATAGGATAATAGCCTTAATACAGCCTTAGCAGATAAGGTTAAACCAAAGAAGAAAAGGATACTTATTCCTCTTATATTAGCGCCTTAGCCTACTTAATAAGTATTAATAAAGAGCTTTAAAGTAGATATAATAGAATAAACCTTAGTAGGTTTATATAGCATATAGGGTAATTCTTATACTACGCTAAGTAATAAGGCGCAGGATATATAAGAAGTTAATAGTTATATACCTTATATAAATAGTTGCCTCCCTCCTTAAAGCCCTAGGGCATAAAAAGAGATTAGGGGCTTACCTAAGTAGGGACTTATATAGATTACCCCTAGCAGTCTTAAGCTAGTATTAGTAATAGAAAATGGGTTAGTTGGCCCCTTCTGCAAAGGGGACTAAAGTAAGGTAGTAAGTACTAACTGTATTACTGCCCTTATTATAGAAAGAAAGAAAGAAGGACTAACTATTAGGGCTTCTATATAGTAGTAGCTATGTATTATAGCCTATAGGTTACCTAGGCCTCTTATAGCACCCCCCCTTATTTATGCTATTTCTTTCTTATACTTATAACTAAGTGGTTATAGGTAAAAACCCCCCCCCTTTACCCCCCCTATGCCTTATATATAACCCTTTAGCTTGTAATTAATAAAATAAATAAAATGCCTTTTTTTACTCTGTTCTATAGTATTAATATATAAATTAGTATAAGGTTATTATTACTATTTATCTTATAGGCTTACTTCTTACTTATTTTATTTTATATATAGGTTAAGTAGCTATTAGCTAGCTAGGTAATTTATACTCCTTATACCTAAGTAGTATAATAAGATACTAATATGGATTTATACCTAGGCTTAATTTAGATCTTAACTTCTAGGTAGCTATTAGGCATATAATACTATGCTAGGCAGCACTACTTACTTTTTAGTCCCTGCCAGAGGATTTAGGTTTATATACTAGCTAGCTTATAATATAACTTACCTAGTAGCTAGCCTTCCTAGGCTAGCCTAATATATATCTCTTAGTTATAAATACTAATATAGTTATTATTATAGGTTAGGCAGGATATACTAATATAACCTATTAAGCCTAGGTAAGTTAGCTATCTTCTTTAAGCTAGATCTTAACTTCTAGACTAGAGGGCAAGAGGTTAAATCCTCCTTCTGACCTAAGGCTATTATCCCTTATACTTCTAAGGTTATAAGTTTTATATAGTTTTAAGATAAGTATAGGGTAGGCAAGTTAGACTTAGTAGAAATATATAAAGTTAAAGAGGTAAAGGTATTAGGTAAGTAAGGTAAGGTAGGGTAAGGTAATATAAAGTAAGATAAGAAAAATAGCTTAGGTTAAAGTTATAATAGGCAGCAAATAGATATAGGGTAGATAAGATAGACCTTAAAGCCCTGACAATTATTGTTTGCGTCGACAGCCTGCCGACGATTAACTTTGTATGGGAAATTTCGTGGCGCTAGCAAGATATGGGTGTTGCGACGATTAAAATGAGCGGGTGCCGACGATTAGCATTTTAGGCGCTATAGTAGCTATAGTAAGCTTAAAATAGGTAAGAATATAAAAGAAATGCTTGCAAATCGATTAATACTAATATTGATATATAAACTCGTGGTATTAGCAAGTATGCAGTGAATTCGCTTTAAGGTTATTTTTTTTGATGGTTGTTGGGCGACAGGGTTTATGAATATGGATTAGTCTGCCACAACTAACCAGAGCGTGTTCTTGACTTACAAAGTTCAGCAACAGCTGTAGCCATATGTCTTATCATATTTAAATCACATTTAGCTTGAACTGCTAATATAGAGTAAAGGGGTTTAAGGAAAGTATTAATACTGCATAATAGCTTATGATGTATGAAGGTTAAGTTAAGACTTTAATCTTATTAACTTCGTTTATAATGGAATACTTTATATATAAGTCAGAATTCCGGCTTCTCTGCTGCCGTATATGCCAGACTATGGTTATGCAGAAGCAAGTAAAGCTACATCTTTGCAGTGCTCTGCATAGTCTTAATATCTAGGAGATCAGGCTTGCGTAAGAGTAGGCATCTAAGTATGATATCTTTAAGGGTTAGCTAGAGGCCTATGTTAATTTACCACCTAGGCCCGATGATGCACTGCTAATTGCAGCTTTAGGTCCGCCAGGCATAGGAGGTATTCGGTGTGAGTTTATCCTAGAGCGAAGTATATCGTCTCGGCCTAATTGCCCATATGTGGGCGCAGAGTTGAGGCGGATTCGAGAATATCTTAGGGTTAAGTATGATTGGGATATAGAACTTAAAGGTAGATGTTGCTTAGCTGCTATGATAGATAAAGAAAGGAGTAATAGTCTGTGGAGAACAGGAGTTTGTTATTAACGATTATTCTCTAGTGGGCCGGGAAGCAAGCTATTTGAGGTGGCAAGGGGGCTGAATCTCGAATAGTTAAGGGCTTAAGATGATAAGTCATAAGCTGCACTCTAGAGGGCTATTAATGCGTTCTAGAGCAAGGGTAAAGATATCCGAAGTCGAGAAGCAGAGCATATCGATGAGGAGAATGACTTTACTGCGCCGAATCCGTGGCTTTGCCGGCTTGGTTTTGCTGCCTACTTAAAGGATTTTAGTGGGAAAAAGGACTTCTTGAGGGGCTTAATTGCTATGGAATATGAAGTGGATCTGGATGATCTAGATAAGTTAGATGATACTTAACTGCGGTTCATATATATCGCATTTGATAGGCTGGTTAACCATGCCAAGGCTGTTATTATACCAGATGTTATATCTTGGAACGCTTTATTTAAGGTTAATTATAAAGAACTGACAAAAGAGAGGATAAAGCTATTCCATTTCTAGTTCAAGCCTAAGATGCAGAGGAGATATGCACTTGTGGTTAAGTAACTACTTGCTTATATTGTTTAATGTATATCTTTTAAGGATAAAGCAGATTAGCCGCCGTTTAAACTTAGTATACAGCAATAGAGCGCTTATGATATTATAATAGAATACGCAGATGATTTAATAGATACTTGGAAAGAAAATAGGGGTGATCTAGAAGCGCCTAAGGTTGTTAGACTTCTTGATCTACTAGAAACTGCCGTTCTTGAGCTATATATCTCTGTTCTTAACTATTTCACTAAGGATACGGAGTATAATAGCGTTCTTGTCAGCTTCTTGACTGTTCTTAGTGTGCGGGCAGATAGTATGTGGGAGGGCTATGAGGGTTTCACGCCAAAGCTTTCTGCTATTATGGCTATTTCTCGTCTCTGTATTATTAAATACGCCATAGACCAACAAGCCAAAGCTATTAAGCAAAAAATACAACAGGGGCAAAGCCAGGAGGAAGCAGAGGAGAATAGCCTAAGCCATTTTGCACTGATCTCTGAGATGACTCGGCGGTTTATAGTAGGCGGGGGCAAGGGCTGGGAAATAACACCAATGCAGTTTATTATCCGGCTCTGAAATTTTGGCATAGCTGCATAAAATAACACAGCAGTATACAGTTTAGTAAGCTGGGATAAAGGCAGAGAGGAGCTTATCTATAAGGGTATCCGTCTTAGCGTTCTTGATGTATAGGCGATAATGAGGTTAGTAGTCTAATAGCTAGAGACTATACTCTATAAGGATTTGTTATTATTTACCGAGTACTTGGAGTAGTCTCTGGCCGAACTTGGACTGCCTGGAATACTATGGGACTAGCTTCTAGATAATGCGGCCAACGAAACGATCAGGCATTTATTCATTAATATATTATTCTAATGCGATGGTGGCGCTAGTAAAGGCTGGGTCATTAAAAAGGTCTTATAAGATAGCAGCTTAAGAAGTAAGTGGATTAAGTTAATCGGCGATAATGGCATAGAGATAAATCTCAGGATGGCATATTAATATGGTCTTAGGATAGAGAAAGTATTAGAATTGCTGGCCGTTCTTGCATATATTAGCAGTGGGTTCCCGCTGAGGGCATAGGAACTTCTTGTTATATAGTATTGCAACACCAGCAATAGAGGGATTTATAATATTCTGTGCGATTAAGGACTTATTATAATTATTACGGGGGCATATAAAGGCTTTATAACGACTAGGAGGCTTAAGATCATCCACCGCTTCTTGCCGCGAGAGGTTAGCACTTTATTAATGTACTATTTATGGCTTGTTCTGCCGTTTTGGGAAGATATCCAAGCTAATATATAGGATAAGTCTATCTTTAATGCTGGCTTATAGGCAATAGAAGGTACTTAAGAGAGTGAGAGGCAATATGATGAACAGGCAGATGGAGCTATGGAAGCTAGCCAAGTCGAGGCTAGCCAGGATGGTTGGAGACTAGGTCCCGGGGAATATTGGATATCTCCACGCTTATTACGCAGTATTAGGAGACTTAGTGCTCTGTCTTATAGGCAAAAGCTGAATATTAGCAGCTAGAGGCATATCTCCACTGTAATCGGCTGATGATACTTCTAAAATGCATCTACAGCGTACACGAGGCTGCTATATAAAGTAGACTCTGATAATAGCGGTAGCGAGAGTGATAGCAATGAGGACAGCCTATACGACTTGCAAGTGGGTTATAGGTTTAAGACTGCAGGCTTGATCTATAGATGGTTGGTTACCGAAGGAGCATTTGAAACGAATGAATGCTAAGTTAACTTCTGCTATATTAGTGAAGAATGGCACTGGTTACTAGGCTTCCTATCCGCAATAGGAGGGTTCGGCGAGGTTCTTATGCCAGGCTGTAAGCAAAAGAATGCATCTATATGCGATGAGGCGCTTTAAAAACTGCAGCTAGAAAGATAGAAGTCACATCGCCGGATCAATATGGACCGGGAACTTGTCTACTTATACGGAGAGTAAGCTTGATTTTGGGGTGTTTAGCGTGAGGCAATCTAGGCGATTATGATGAATAAGAGCCTAATTGTAGTTGTGATGGGAATAGGGGGCAGAAAGAGCTTGAGCTTTATGCTGCTAGTAGTAAGCTGTCTAGGCAGGGTGACTGTTGTGGTAGTTCTGCTTGTATTGCTATAGGGTGACTTAATGGAATGGTGTCGAAAGATAAAGATACTATATGCTGAGTGGCGCAGCGACTAGTCTCCAGGGCCGGCATTGCTTGTCTTTGTTACGCTAGAATCAGTAATGACCAAGCGGTTCTATAATTATGTAGAAGGACTTTGGGTGATGGCGTAACTTAATGGGTTTGTTTTTAATGAAGCATATACGATATTAGAGGGCATGCAGGACTTTTGACTAAAGCTAAGGGAGCTAGGTTAGTTAGCACTAGTTAGGGTCTAGATGGTCTATTTAATAGTAATATTACTACTAAGCAAGGAGGGAGAGTTCTTTAAGCTTATAAATACGCGACCAGAGGATGTAACCATGATTAGGACTAGTATAAGTCGCGCTAACGTGGTGTATAGTGTGTAAACTTTGGTAGTAATGACCCTAGAGTAGGCAACTGAAGTGATAATGGCAAAAGTTCGAGAGGTATTGGATTAGAAACTAGAGGAGTATTTATGGCCGGCAAAGATAATTGTATACTGTAATACTATGGTGGCAATAGATGCTCTTACTACTGAACTGAATTGTAATACTTATTACCGAGATGTTGATATATGAGATGGAAAGGCAGAAAGGCTGTGAGCTTGGATGAGTGGACTGGAGTGGGAATAATATGGCGGAGGATGGGTGATTATGGCTATTAATGTACTTAGTCTAGGTATTAACGTTCTAGATATTTGGGTGGTGATGTATGTGGAGATGCTATTTGAGATGGCAGATTATGCGTAGTAGAGTGGTCGAGCTGGATAGGACGGTAAACGAAGCGAGGTGATTATTATCTGGGTTACTGCTGAGGGGTAGAGAGGGTTGATAGGGCTTGGGAGTGGCAGGATGGTAGATGATTTTATTAATGGGCAGGTGTGTAGGCGGGTGATCTTAGACTTGGAGATAGATGGCTGCGATAACCGGGACAGGTGTGAGGAGGGCGAGGAGCGGTGTGATATCTATTAAGCTGCTGATAAGGTGGCGGAACTGGAAGATATAGAGCTTAGCGAGGAGGACGAAGAGGTGGACTTAAGAGCGCAGGAGATTAGTGTATAGCAGATTCAAAGCCGGGTTGCAAATAGGGCTATTTGTAAAGCAAGGGAAGTTAAGCTATTATGGGAAAGGCTTTAGGAGCGATTATATAGAGGGTATATATTTTATTATCTGCTTGGCATGGCTGATTATAATGCAGACTATATTGGGATAGACTGCGCTATGGCGTGGATGGGTAGTGGGTTGCTGCGAAAGATTTTTGATATGGGGCTTTAAATGCAGGCATGCTTGAGGAAGGAAGGGGAAGTAGAGAAGTTTGGTGGCTGCTATGGCTGCTTTCTTCTGCAAGAACTATATAATAGATGGGAAGAGAATGCGGCAGAGGGTGGATAGCGAGAGATTAATAATATTGAGTGTTAATACCAGGGTGTTATAGTGTTGACGATTTTATATATTTATATACTATCTCCAGATAAGGTAAGTAAGTTATTCTTTAAGCTGGGGTTTAAAGGTGGGGTAGTAACTTCAGCAGGTAGGGGATTTAAGGAGCAAGATATATGGAAATAGATGGGTAGATAGATTAATTAGGGAGGGTTACAGGCATTTAATATGTGTAGGGTTTTCTTATATATGGCAGAAATAGAAGAAGGAAAAGAAGTATAGGTAAAAGGATTATAGGTTTAGTACTATATAATAGATATATAATAAATATATAAAATATAGAGTTATTATGGTATACTAATAGTATAGGGTAAGCAGGTAGTATCAATAGAATATATATATATAAATAAAAGAAAGACAGAATTGGGATTAGAAATAGTAATATAGTATAGGGTAGTGAGAGTATAAAGACTACTTACTATAAAGGAAATAGAGTTAGAAGATAGGAAATTAAAAGGAAAAAGGGGACTCTAAGTTAAAAAAGAAAAATAAAAAAAAA
>JAHARR010000201.1:0-35333 GCA_019191175.1 Fusarium veterinarium
TTGAATGGTGATACTGTAAGGTGAGGGATTTTTGGCTCACTCGCTTATATGGCTCACTCGCTTATAAAATACGTTATTAAAAAGAAAAATATTTTAATTTATTTACTTATATTATTAATCTTATAAATATATAATTATATAATAATAAATCTAAGTATATCTTTGTATAAATTATATATAATATATATAATAAGTAAGTAATATAAATAATTAAATAATATAAAAATCTTAATTTATTATAAACCCTATAGTTATATTATATATATCTTATATTCTTTAACTTATTATTAAAAAACCTATAATATAATTATACTTTTAATTATAATTATTTATATAATATTATAACCTTAATTATAATCTTACTATAAGGATTATAATTATAATTATAATTATATAAATATTACCTTTAATATATATATTATATTTATTTATACTTTTATAAGTTTAGCTTATTACTTATTAATAAAACTTTATAATATTAATTAAGTTTAATATATATTAAATTTACTATTAAGAAATATAATATTTTAATAATACTTAATATTATATCTTATATAAGCTGCTAATAATAAACCTAGTATGGCTTAGTTTATTATAATTAAAAAACCTATTATTATATAACCTTCTTAAAATAAATTAATAAAAATATAATAAACTATTTAATTAATTAAAATTACTTATTATATTCTTCTTTAAATATCTTTAAATCTATTTAATATATTTTTTTTTTTTTTTAAGTTTATAAGTTACCCTTAAAAGGTATATCTAAGTATCTCTAAAGTCTAATATAATTTAAATATTTATTACCTCTTAGTAAGTAAAGCTTTATTAAGTTAATATTATTATAATTAGCTGCCTTAATTATAGCCTAAACCTAGCTATATATAACCTAGCTAGAAAGCCTTACTTACTTTTTAATTAGCCTTAATCTTCTTTTTATAACCTACTTTAAAGGTCTTTTAATAACCCCTATAAATACTATACTTAAATTATTTATTATACTTCTATAATAAGTAATCTAATTTAACTTTTTATACCTTTTAATTATAATTACTAATAGTATTATAACTGCCTTATTATAATATCTATTATCTAAAAAAGCTTATAGCTACCTAGGCCTAATAAGCCCTACTTAATAAAAGACTATAATATAATCTAAATAATTAAAAAAGCTCTCTTAAGTACTAAGTAAAGTAATTATAATAAGCTTTATATAATAGCTATTAAAATTAAAATAACCTAGATAATTAAAGATAATATTAGTTATTTTAGGCTAGCCCTTTTTAGCTATAAGGTCCTCTAGCTTATATAGTTATATCTTTATATCCCTTAGATTAATAAGGCCTTTCTTAATACTAAGATAAAAAGCCTTAAGACTTTTAAATAGGCCTTAAATAAAGGCTACTTATAGAGGAGGTAAAATAAGTTCCTAAAGAAACTTTATAGTAGCTTATAGAATAAGTAGCTTTATAATATTAGGAAGTAAATAATAAAGGTATTACTTTTATTAAAGAAGATTAGTAATTTATAATAAGCTAATAATAGTCTTAAACTATAGCATAACTAAGACAAGGGGGATAATATATTCTTATATTATACCTAGCCTTATTATATATTATAATATTAAAAACCTAGTTTAATTAACCTTCCTTAATTATTACTTCTTAATAATTTAGTTAATACTTATATACTTATATATATTTAATTAATTAAATTCTAACCCTTTTATATATATAGGCTCTCTTTTTTTTATAAGTATATCTTTTTTATCTTATATTATTAGCTTAGTATATTACTTATCTTATAAAGCTTTTAATTCTTAGCCTCTAATAAGATAGTCTTTTATATATTTCTTATAATTACCTTTATAAGAGATTAAAAAGCATTAAGAATTAACCTTAGAAAGCTATTATAATATCTTCTAACTTAATTATTAAGATATTTAAATTATAATCTAGCTTTAAGGATTATATTAAAGGTTTTTAATATCCAAGCTTAAACTTATTTAGCAACCTTCTTAATAAGTATTAAAGATTATAGTTATATATTAAGCTTTAAAATTATAACTTTTAGGTTAAAAAGAGTAGGCTAACTCCTTTAAAACCCCCCTTAATATTTAGCTTAACTATAATCTTTAAAAAATAATATAAAAGGCTAAGAAAAACTTAATCTTAGAAATATAAGTTATAAACTATTTTATTAGTTATTTTTGTTTTTAATTATAAGCCTTTTTTAATAGCTTAAAATACTTAATATTAAGTAGTTAAAGTAAATATAAAAAATAAGAAAGTATATAAAGTATAATAATATTATTAACCTTATAATATATTTAAAAATTAATAAGTTTATAACTTTTATAGATATTAAGGATTAAAGAATAATAAAAACCAATTAATTAATTAGTTATATATTAATTAAAATACTTTAATTAGTTAACTTACTTATTAAATATATTAAAGAAAAGAGTACTTATATTATATATACCTTATATACTTTTTACTAATTATAATAAGGCTTATGCCTCTTTCTTATAGTAAACTATAAGCCTTATAAATACTAAAGCCTAAATATAGAGCTAATAATTAAATAGCATAAAGAAGCAGCTGAGGTTGAGTTTGGCCCGTATTTAGCCTTACACATGAGAATTACATCTTGGTATGACGACCCTTCCACACCGCCCTTCGAATGTCATTTGAATTGGCACGTCTTTCCACCAGAAGAGTGACAACTAATGCAGTTGGTTCACCCTACCACAATTTCTCCAGCCGCTTGCTTTGCACCGCACTGACGACAGAATCTATCTGTTTCTTGACAACCGAAGCCGCACTGGGTACAGTAGTGAATTCGGGATCCTGGCACTGGACCCTGGACTGGACCCTTCTGAGGTCCCACCTGGTATGCAGGTGCTGGTTGAATGGTGGTGTTTCCGTCGTTGACTGGGTTGAACACTCCCAAATCCTGGGTTTGGGCTTGCATCATGGGATAGGCCTCATCATATCGCGGCTGAGGCGGTATCATCGCAGCGGCGCTCTGCTGAGCAGCTTGTTCCTGTAATGCAGCCTTTTTCATGGCTTCATCGACGGCACGCTGTGTTCGTAGTTCTTGCTCTTCTTCTTCTCTCCTCCGAAGATCGACCTCACGTTCTATCTCGCGATCACGCTCACTGGCCATAAGCTCCTGCTTTCGTACCTCATGCTTGGCGGCTGCTCGTGATGCACCGTAAACAACAGCGGCACCAAGGATAGGCCTTCGTCGACGTCCGAACATCTAGGTCTCTGCAGTTGGATGGTGGTGATGGGTATTTGGGATCGGTAAAAACTGTTTAATATTCACAGAGTTGGAAAACTTAGTCTCAGAGAGTGTGCGTGAAGCCTTTTAATAAGAGTCAAGGCGCTGTGTCAATACCCATGTGCTCTGTATCTAGTATGCACCAGCGATTTGATTATAGCTTTCACTCATCAGAGTTCCATTCCCTGACCCTGTTATGAAGACCCGAGCCAAAGTTACTTTACTGAATAAAAACGGCAGCTCGTGCGGCGTTGCTCTGATAATCGTGTTGTTCCCTTAGATTTACGACTTTAGGTTTACACTATTCAACAATGACGCGTACCAGCAACTTCGTATCTCTTTGATGCCCCGGCTCTGTATTTTACATCCCTCCATCGCTAGATACTTAGGTTCTTTAGTATTATATTAGAGATTGAAAGTATTGAACCATGTGATAGCGTATGATTGGGGTAAGGGATTGGAGGGGCGGGTAACACTCAGCCGTGGCATCAGGGAGACAGAGACTTCTTTTCCAGAGTATTGGTAAGTAACAGATCTTGGTCCGTCACTCCCCTTGTCATTTGGGAAAACCTCAAGCAGCCTTGAGAGACGTTGCTAATGCTGAAAGCGATAGCTAGAGCACGCCCAAGTGATGAGGTGGCTTTGGAGTGCTATTCCCCGCATCTGGGACACGTCAAAATGATACGATGGCTTCAAAGGCTATTCCCAGTATCTGTCACACCATTGGTCCAGGTGTAGTTACTCCACTAAAATTGTAGACTTAGGCTTCAGCTACTCTCAGGTTTCCTTGCATAATAAGCAGCAACATACCGATATGTTGTTACATCCACTAGACGCGCCTGACCCACCACCACTTACGTCTAATTACACTGTTTAAAGTTCCCACGCGAGATTTATTTGTCTTTAGAATAAGCCCTTTTAACTCCTCGTAGCGCTTATTATACTCTCGAACTGACGGTATGCTAGGACAAAGGATTCAACTAATCGCCAATTGCTAGTCACACGCCTATAGAAAGCAGAAGGTTGTTAGCACTTTCAAATTCTTGATCATAACGAGCTGATGTAGTTGGTCACGAGCTGAATCTTTAGGTCTCTAATGAAAAGATAAGAACAATGTTCCATTTTCGATTGGGGGCTAATCCATTATTCAAAATCTACATCACCAGCCCAGTGTCTTTGAGATTACTGTATAAGCTCCGGAAACATCTTCAAACTACAATATCATGGCTCCTCTCTACAGGAAAGCACTTATCATTGGTGCTACTTCAGGTATCGGAGCGGCCCTTGCGTCTAAGCTTGTCGCGACCGGCACCAGGGTTGTGGTCGTAGGTCGCCGGCGAACTCGCCTAGAGTCTTTCGTGAAAACACACGGATCAGATGTTTCAAGTGCCTTTGAGTTCGACGTAACGAACCTGAATGGCATCAAAGCGTTTGCAAATACTGTCATCCAATCTAATCCAGATCTCGACTGTATTATCATCTGCTCAGGTGTCCAGCGCGGCTTCAACTTCTCTGAGCCAGAGACAGTAAATCTTTCACTTCTCGGGGAAGAACTTACGACAAACTATACTTCTGTTGTTCACCTTACAGCAGCATTCTTGCCCCATCTCCAGAAAGAGCTGCATGGTAGTATTGTATATATCAATGCTACTTTGGGACTGATCCCAGCTATGAGCCGGACACCAAACTACAATGCTTCCAAAGCTGCCCTTCACGCCTTTGTTATGGACATTCGCTACCAGCTCCGCGATAGTGGGTGTCCTTTACATATTGTTGAAGTGTTTCCTCCTGCAGTGCAAACCGAGCTGCATGACGAAAGGCATCAGCCAGATCTAGTTCATGGAATGGAAATAGGCATGCCATTAGCTGAGTTTATTGAGCAAATGTATGATGGCCTGACCAAGGGCAGTGATCAATTTGCTATTGGCCTGGGAGAGGACCTCTTTAAAGAAGGAGGATGGGAGTTTCAGCGCGGGTAAATGTGTGACGAAGCAAGAGAGTTGTTGAATTATGCGTTGGTGGATTATTTACGCACCTAAATAAATAATTGGCATCGTAGACTACATAAAGAAACCATAATTGAAAGTTCCTGCCGGTTATTTCTAGTCGACCAAGAATTATTTATTATATCCATTCGCCTATTTACTGGGAGGACCTGAAGACTAATCATGAGATCCCTCGCCAGGCGAGACAGGGCTCTTACTACCACCTGCATACAGGGGCAGCTCAGTAACACCCTGCATACTCACATGATACTTAACAGGAAGCTCAATCGGAGATAGTCGAGGTAGAGAGACTGACTGTTGAGCAGAGCCTTAGCCTAAGGCCTAGTACTACAGTCCAACCAGGTCACTATGAGAGTCGTAGCCAATTAAAGTTCACTGAACAGAAGGTACCCCGTATAAAACCTAAATTATGCGGTGGTAGAAGTACCAACAGGTCTCATTATTGCAAATCGGCACATCACATATCTTACACTCGTACCTAGTTTGCCGGCTATGATGCCTTCCTCTTGCGTTGCTGCTGATTTCAGCGAAAGCATACCTATTTGGGCCTTTTGACCTCATCTGCCATTGTCGAAAGCCCTGACAAGCTAGGCGCCTTGAATAACGGCCACGATAGACATGGTTGATGTTCCTGTCTATGTGTTTGAATTTAGCTGTGAAAGGTTGGAAATTGAAGCTTTTGGTGCCCAATGACCTGCAAGCTGTACCCCCAGTGTCATACACCTAACACTTAGCGCCTCCTATCGGGGGTCTAAGGGACCGTGACTATGAAGGTCTTATTATGACTCTACTTACTCGGCAAGCGAAAGATAGCATAGGATAAGGTATTGTCACTAACGAGAGCTCCAATTGACCTGCTCCCCTTGTCATGACCATCTTGGAGGTCCTTAGGCACTGAGGAGATAAACCATTCTGCAGTCGACTGGCGCCCGTAAAATGCTAATATTCAGGCATACAATCTTCCATTCCATCTCACCCTTTCCCTCCACTCAACTCACCATGTACCTGCAGTTGCTTAGACGCCCTTAGTGCTAGACCTTCTTCTGCGATGGCGACATGCCAATCTCCGTAGACGAAGCAGCCTTCAAGTCCGCATCCGATGGAGCTCTTCTTCCCTTCGAGGAGGACATGTACGACAGAGCGGCGACAACGAGCAGCCCTGCGCCTGCAATCGAACGCCTGCATCTCTTGTTAGCAGATGTCACATCTGAGGCGGATTAAACTGTACCAGTTTCGGTTGAGGGTCTCACGGAAGCCAGGGTTGGGTGGTGGGGTCTGCTGACTTCCGGGGCCGCCGATGTCGCCATCGCTGCTGACGCCGGATTGCTGTCGGACCTGGAGAACTGGGGCCGCTCTGGTAACGGGACGGATACCGCAGCGGAGTAAGTTAACAGAGGCTCGAGGGACGGCCATGTTGAAATTGGGAGTTTCTGAACCGACTCGATTGAGACCAGAAGATGCGTAGGAAATGAAGGATATTAGATTTGATCGAGTTTCTGGAGAGCGTATTATTTGGCCTTCCCATCAAGATCATGTGGATTACCTCGGATGATTCATCCTATGATGCCCAAATGACGTCCGCTTCCCCCGCAAACTCATCCATTGTGAGTGGCTCGTCCCTCTTGCTTCATGTCTGCCTTTGGCTCGCGACCTCTACGTTTCTGCCTCATCTGCACTGCCACTGGCGTCAGAGTCATCCTCAGTAGCAAACTCAACTTGAAACCCATATGTGTCGCGCACGACTCCAAGCACCAATTCCCCTGCCCCACCTTCTATCATAACATTGAACACCTTGGCAGCAGCCAGCATCAGGAAATCCTCCTTTCCCTCTTGTTTATCGCTTACAGCCATGAATATGTAACTTATAGCAAACGGTAGTTCGCTCTCTTTCTCGATGTAAGTGGTAGTTTACACCTGCTTCAAGGTGAAATCACAGGCCTCTTTGATATGACGTAGGAATTTCCAACACCACTGATGCATGAGCAATTATGGGAATGAAAACTCCAAGGTTTCCACTCCTAAGGCCAAAACCAGAGATCTCAAAAGCTCTCCTGGAGGCCACTGGACTCTAGTTATCTTCTTACGCTGTTTAGGTTGGCGCTTCTTCCTCAGCTCGTCTCAATCATCGATTAGAGTAAGCATGAGAGTGCTGTTTTTCTCTGATCCTTTTTCCTGGAACCTACTGCGCGAGGTGATCTGCTTAACATGCTGGGGCGACAGGTCAATCTGACCTGACGCTCGTACATATATTTCAACAAACATGCATGATACTGGAGCACCATCCTTAATGCCACACGGCCCGGCACGAGAGGCCAGGTCGTGGTGTTTCCCAGGCCTCTGTAGTAGCTGGTCTCCACCAGCAGCGAAAGCTGAAGCAGAGTAGCCCATTTGCAGAAGAAAGCGATTCAGGTAGCTGTGCCTATTTTCTGGTTGTTTACCAACGAATAAGTTAGATTCACCAAGCAAAGTTTAGATAGCGTCTATATCTGTCTAATGTTCGTTGAGAAGGCCTTTATTTCGAAGGGCATCATATAGATGTGCAGAGTATGTAATCGAGCCCCAGGCGTTCGTGATGGCAATACCAAAAGTACACATCTTAGCTCGAAAGTGGTATAGCAGGGGAGTGAACAAGTATACGGTCTCTTTCGGATTCCATGACTAGGCTCCCAGCCCCCTGCGAGACTCTTTGGTTGGCAAGACAGACTAGATCCTGAGCGAACTATTGTAAGGACTGGTTAAACTCGTAGAGAGCGCCCTTATTCGAAGCAGGCTAGTTTTCAATTTTTAAATTCCCGTGAAAGTCGATATGACTGCTGAGCTTACTGTCTATCGTAGTGGTGTGCTTGAGTAGACTGTCTAGTGCACTGGATATGTGATATCTGATAATGTGATGAACGTCTGAGAGGATTTGGGTGGCGTAGATAAGGTGAAATGGAATGTTTCTAGTTATTTCTAACTCCTGGATTCCTCGAATGAACTCGTCTTTAACTAGGTAGTTAGGAGCGAGCCGAGCGAGCGTGACGGCCTCGGTGAAGAATTCTGATAGGAAGATCTGATCCTCCTTGAACTTGGCTGGGCCTTTCCTGGATGATTGATCACTCTGGGGATGCTACATTCCAAACATGCCTTCTTTGTAGATTGTCAAATGGTTTAGAGGTAAAACCCGAGCTAAACCACCAAGCAATAGACTGGCATTGGGTAGGTTTTGTCTGCAACCTCATAATATCTTCATTTTCAACAGCTGGGCCCCATGCAACAATATCGTCCTCTGAAAGCCTATCCCGCCTGGAACAGACAAAAGAGAACTTCTCTAAAATAGTGCAGGCACTACTATGATTCTTTATAATTGGGAGGACTTGGTTAATAAGATTGCGTCCTAGATTGATCCTAGTATTTGTGGAAACAGCAGCGTTGGCGAGATCAAAATATCTATCTCGGTAATTGGACTAAATCCATTCGATGTAGGACCTAATCTGGTTGATATCGTTCATTATGATTGTGAATGGTACTAGCGCATCTTTAAGCGATGTCTTAGGTTCGGCCTCGTAAAGGTGTTATCTCCCTGTGCGTTCTTGGGATGCTCGATATCAGTGAAATCTAGCAACTCTGGGGAGGGTTTGTAAATTTTGAGACCGCTGAAACGATTACCTAAGTCCTCAAAGGAGTAAAAAGATTTAGTTCTAGCAGGCATATGAGGCCTGAGGATATCTCTAGCCTTTTCTAGAATCCCGACGAAGATGTAATGAGTGGCATCCGATTTGGTGCTTGGTTTTATCCCATGGTTGATTAGTTGAGCGCCAAACCTGGCCCGTAGGTATATGACTTGGCCGAGAGTTTTAATGAAGGAAGGGGGGACTGAGATGAGTGGTTTGAAGCGAGAATGAATTTAGCCAGAGGGATAAAGTCCTTGACAGCAATGATGTACTTCTGAATAGTGTGAGGAGTTAGGATGTAGGTTTTCTGTTACTTAGCATCCCTTCTAGCCCTTCCTTTTAAGCGGCCTTTACCCTTTGTCTAGATGCCGGTAGCGGTGAGTAAATCTGAAGGGTATCCGCAGGCCTTTGCTGTCGAAGCAAGCCAAGAAGCCACCGAGTCGGTGTCTTCCTTGTATTGCTGATGGGTGCTAAACAGGGAGCTAAGCAGCATCTTGACTTGGTGCTATAGCCGTAAGTTAATTTGCTGTTCCGATCCCGCTTACCCCGCTTAAAGCATGGATGAAGCAAGCCTGAGTAGGCTCTTATCGACTTCATCTTGTGGGACAAAGCAAATGACTGTAAATCTGAAAGAAATTGCTGGACTGAATCTAACACAATGTTGTCGTATAGTCAGATTTGGTAAAGACTGAGAGAGCTAGAATGGACATGGAGATGCAATGAACTTCGGAGAGTGTAAGTCAGGTGATACCGGATGTACTGTATCTTATCTCGACCCGGTTGTCAGATGTGAGCGACACAGCCACACCCGCTACAAGAGGATATTAACCAATCAAGCTGTTCTTCAAAGCTGACAGATTATTAGATTCTGTAATAAGCAAATTTTCTCCAGCGGGCTGTGACTTCCCTTGCTGGGAGCTACCTCGCTTAAGTCTGGCTGAGTGACCCCATTCTGCAACTTCGGCTACCCCAAATGGACTAGATTGGCTGACATGCACCAAAATGCAGTAAGCACATTGTAAGTAAAAGATAAAGCTTATCATTAGGGCTGATAGTAAGCTTACTTAAATTATCTAGATGTAAAATGATTGGCCATCCAAGGGACCAAGACCTAAGGAGCGGTGTTGCCGAATTGCGGCTGACATGATCGGGATACCACCATACGACAAATCGCAAAATTATCATTGACGTGGAGTCCACCAGATCATCATGGCATAAGAAGATAACAGTCCCGCGCACATAAATCCACTTGAAGAGCCCAAAACCAAGCATTCTAAAATCAGAAACCTAATATTTAATCATCATGGACCTTAGTGTACCCTCTGGCTACGAGTCATACTCGTACCGGCTCGACCCTCATGACGAAGTCGACGATGGCTATGCTGCGAAGGCTTTTCGTCCGGTTTCCGATCAACAAGTTCTCCTCAGGAGGCGCCATGTGCGGAATAAGCGTCGGGAGACTTTTGATGCCGTCAGACTCTGCCTGCGAATTTTCATCCTTTTACTCGATCTTAGCATTCTGAGTTTACTTATTCATGGAGTTAATATTTGGGAGACAACATATACCTCTGTGGACAGAAACGAGGACGGCTGGACGAGAACTCAATGGGCTTCGGTCAAAATGCTCTCGACTTGGTTAATGCTAGTAATTGCAGCATTTGCATCCTTTATCCAGATGGTAGCTATAGCAACTCATCTTAGTTTTGTAAGTTTATGAAAAGACTACTTAAAGCCTATTGACAATATTCTAACATTAGAATAGCCCCAATCATTACGCGATGGCTGGGTACATACCGGCGCTGTGCTGGCCAGCTCTGGTATTATAATTGCAGGCTGGGTTGCTGCAACTGTTTACTTGATTATTGATAAAGAAGCACTTAGAAATAGCCACTGGGACCTATGGTCTTGGTCATGCCAAAACAGGGCCCAGCAGAGCTATATCTCATGGGCAAGTCTATGCACAGAAATAGTAAGATATTCCACTGACTCTTATGTATTTAATAATTACTAATAACTACTATTTTAGTCTTATACGTTTATTACTGGTCTGGTTGTGATAGTCTTGGAGATTATTAGCCTAGCTTTATTTATCATTTCGCTGAGAGGGGTATATATTGTTGGAAGGTACAGCAGGGCTAGCACAGTTTATTAGTAGTCAATTATTTAATGGGATATAACCACGTTGGTGGCTTTTGTCAGAAGTAAACATGATTTACTCTATGATATGCAGAATTTAACACGGCATTGACTTCGAATTATGAGAGGCAGATATTAGCCGGTGGCACCTAGTGATTTTATGTAATACAATATTTTCAAGTTTAGCCCTACTACTGTATAAACTACCATCAGAATCCCGCCGGGTGGTCTACTTTTCATCCGTGCCAACCCTGAATTCCTACTTTACCAATACCCCCCATATCAAGCACTGTACTGATAAACGATGTAATGGTCCGTGCCCTTTGGTATCAGGTCCTGATACACATTCCCATCACTTCTGGGACAATATGATGGAATAACTTCCGATCCTCTAGGTGTTCCAGTAAAGTACACCATACCTGTCATCGCCTCCCAAAGCCGTCCGTTGCCTCCCTTGCTACCCCAACCCTGCGTTCTTATAGTCTATAGATAAAATGGCTCAAGGATATGTTTGATTTCTGCCAAGAGTCTCCAGTCATCCCCCTTCAACATGTCGGCCTCCGACAGCCATTTCTCCACTTCTGGATGAACCAAGAACGCCCTAATGTCTACCTGCTTGACGATTGCTCGAGGGATCTGAGATAAATGAAGTTCTATCTCGTGTCGTTGTTTATAACGACCCCTAGCTCTGCCGCCGACTTGCCTGCCAAGAGGTATTCTTGTGCTTTCTTATTCTTGCGCAAGATCTTCTTAAAGAGCTCGCTCCTCTGAGGAGATGACCTGATAAATTTGACAACATTGTGGAGCTTTTCCCACTGGGCCTTTCTTTCTCTAGTATTATAAATCATCCTTGTAGTAACCAAGGAAGTTGAAGACCTAAGAGTTAGCCTCGACAGCCTTAAAATCTTCGCCATACAGGAAGGCGAGATTAACCAGGTTTAAGATGTGTCTATAGCAGCGTATATATCTAGCGCAGGTGTCCACCAGGCTTATTTCTATATTAAGATGTCCGTAGAAGTTCAGAAGATAGGTATCGTTAGAAGATGCGTTACCTAAGATCACTGTTCTAACTTGATCCTCTATCTTCTACTTATGCATAACTTGCCTAAGTGTTACCGCGAGATTCTCTCTGCTATGATACCCGAGCTGGCGTCGGAGTGCCAGTAGGCGCGACTGGTGCTTCCCCTGGCGGTCAAGAAGACGAGCCGTGACTGCCATAATAGCGTGTCGATTCGGTGATGTCTACAGGTCAAACCCCAGATGAAATTTGCTAAGGGTATCCGAGAGCTCCTGCTTGACCCTATCCTGCTTGGTTTTGTACATGTCATCTAACAAGCGGCTTCTCGATTGCCGGCTCCATGATATCTCATCAGATAGATAAGGGTCAAGTTGCCAGGTGAGCTGCTGACAGAACGTATCGCTAAAGAAATAAAAGGGAACATTGGTGTTAGTAAGAAGGCCCAGGCTTAGTTCTCGGATCATCGCGATGCTAGCACCCGGCACGGCGCTGTACTATAAGCGCCATCGCTTAGGCCGTTCAGTCTTATCGGTTGATAGGTCTATGTCGGCGCCTTTACTGTGCTCTAAGATCCTGTGGAACCTACGTGTGGTTAATGATGCTTAAGCTCGCCATGTTACATCCTTATACCTGCGGAGATGGTTAGCTACTGAAATCGTAGCAGCAGCGGCGAAGAACTTAGGCTGACCCTTTGCGTCGCATAAACGGCAAGCCCAGTAAGGGCTTAACGGACTGTCGTTGGTGTTGATCTTAATGACAAAGAGTCTGTGGCGCTTGATCTAGCTCTCCTGGCCCTTTGAGCCTTTCCGAGAAAGGCACTCTTCTAAAACATATGGTTTGTTCCTCTATACTGCTTGTGGATGATCCGCAACGGTAGGGTGATCTGACGATGGCGTCTGCGTCGCCAGCTCAAATTGACTCGCCCAATTTCTCGGTGCTCGGAGAAGAGTAAAGGCGGAGGACGGAGAAGGAAGTATGATGTCATTAAATTCCACCAGCTTACGTGTGGATCGATAGGAATAGCATGCGTTGGGGAGAAGTAAACAAACTGGCACTGATACGGTTTGATGCTGCGGGGATGATAGATAGAAAAGTTAAGAGGCTACTTTCTCATCCGCCGATGATAAGGTCCTGCCGAGGGTAGACTACTAATAGAGGATATAAGTAGCGACTATGATTGGTCAGATCAGCTCGCCAGCTTTTAGTATTAAGCTGGTTCCGGGTAGGCTGCAAGGACGCGTTCCCTAGCCTGATATATTATATCACTAACCTCATATCCTGTATCGAATATTTCAAATGTTGTTTCAAATCGAGATTTCTCTATTTTTTGGATTTGAAATAAGATTATGTTATATTTAATTGATTTGTTTGGCAGTTTGTTTGATCGGATTGGATTTGTAGGCAGCGCTGATCAAAGAGTAGCACTTGTGTGTGAATGCTCGGTTTTCGCATCTCGTGCCACGCAATACATCATTTCAACTCATGACAGCGAGAGGCTATCAAATATAATATGAGGGGACCCGCTGTGCTTAACTTATATGTAGCAGTCAATCACGCATGTACTATGACTTCAACCGCTGTTCGATGTGTCCCCGTATGCGCCGGAGAGCGCTCCGAGGATTCGAGCAGCGCCTGGCGCGTCTGGCGCGACTGCAAGGTCATGTCTTGATTCTGTATCATATCACCTACAGTACCGGTAGGTGCTTTGTATCTGGGATATGACAATAGACTTAATTCGTATTTCGCATATCTTTGAGACGACCCGCCGCCTTCTTCTAGCAACCAGCAAGTTTCATGAAGTGGACCTGTGTGCCGGCCATAAGCGGCAACAGTGACCGAGACATTCTCAGCTTAAATGACTATATATCGAGATGAGGAAGCTCACAGGCTTCTTGGGTGTGCGTGGGGTTGTATGCGGCATATTTCCAGCATAGTGGTGGATGACAAGAGTTCGTAGATATTGTCATCTGTGCGAAGTTTGTGATATCTCAAGATTGGAATTCTGGCGGCGCTGGCGTCATTATCTAGAAGAAGAACGAAAGAATGACCTTTATGAACATTGCTGTCACATACATATTCATCAGTTCCTGCTTCCGAAACAGAGGCAGCCAATACAGCGTGACAATCCCCACTCCTGACCAACTTTCGGTTTCGAAACTAACAAAGAAAACAAAGGAGCAACACCATTTCATCAAAGTTCCGAAAGGGATGGGTGATTCCCAGTTCGACAGCTTCCAAAACCACTTCCATGGTCCATTAGGGTCCCAATCCGGCTGGTATGTTGCCATCCATGCTCGGTGCACGAATGCATTCAAAGCCCTCTCCACCCATTGATGTTTATTCAAACCGTACAAGCCGTAAAGGATGTAGAATAGCGTGCTTATGGAGTTCTCGTCGCCCCAGATCGCTCTAATCATGAAGCGCTCTCCCAGATTAATTGTGCCGCAAATGGCCCCACCAATGACTATCAGCCTGTCCGAATATTGTTCTGGATTTTGGGGACGCGAAATGCTCAAGTCTTGTGGCTTGTAACTACGCTCAATGTTGAAGTCGCCGTTCAGACTGACTGCACTACATTCGTACTTTGGGTCCTGTTAAGCACCGCTAGGACTTTTCGAGTCATCGATCTTTGTTAGGTGCAGAGGACAGTCGAAGTGGAGGAAGTACTTGTTGCCCACAACTCGATTGACGATAAATCGTGCTCCTCGTTCGGGCTTTTCATTGTCGACTACAATGCAAATTACACTGGTGGGTGCAGCAGGTTGCTCGTCATTCGATCTTTGCAGTGCTTCAACATCGTATTTGGGGCTTTTTGCGTCCTTCTGATCCGGTAGTAGGAGCCGGAAGCGATCCGATCGATGCGCTGATGATAGCAAATAGAACTTGAGAGCTTGAGCGCCATTTCGGGTCTCGAAAGTGAAACCTGCTGAGCCAAGCTTGAGAGTGTGCTTGCCCTTGAAACTCTCGGGAGCTATCTCACGGGGTATCCAAGCATCCACAATGCACGAGCCCAGTCTGGCGCAATCAGAAAAGAGAAGCTCGGTCGGAAGTGACTCGAGGCCATAGAAGAGTTGCTTCATCCTTCCATCGATGGGTTTACTTTTCCATATGGCATTCGCATTCATGCACGACATATTCATCAAAACCAATGGAATATATTCGGCCTGAGTTGTCGTTCTAGATTGGAGGAGAGAGTGAGCTTTGACAAATCTTGCTGCTCTGTCAGCCTGCCTGGCATTAGTCAAAAGCACTTCTCTTAAGAATCGAACAGACAACTGACCGGCGTTCGCGCGTAATCTTTGTACTCTCCGACGTGCAAAGAATTTTTCAAATGTGTGAAGAGTTGATGCCGCACCGGCTCACAGAATGTCTCGGATTCGTCTTGCAGACGCTTACCGACCGAGGTCTTGGGTTTGCTCCTACGCGGAAGCAACTCGCGAGCTGATCGCCTGAAGTCCTTCGGAATCCTAGTCATGAGGTATTCCCAGAAGTCACCAGAGCCACCATCGTAATGCGGCCGTAACAACTTGAGGTATGCTAACGATCCGTGGAGTGGAAAAGCAATACGTCCTGACAGGATGCCCTCCTGCAAAGTCCACGCTCTGCCCATCCAATTCGAAGCATAAATATATGCCACAACATCCAGCAAGTTTTCGTCTTGAGGGCTGTAGTAGGTCGGACGTCCACCATGCGCAAGGGAAGCCGGGCGTCGACCAGCGTCCAAGGCCTGTAGCCCCTTATCAAAGACGAAAGTGTGGGATGCCGCAGCGTAAACGAGGTTCATTGACTCGATGGCTTTGCTTCGAAGGTCGGCGTGTTCGACAGCTTGAGGTATACAGAAGCTGTCCAACCAGAAGTATTCGTATGCGACACTCGACGGTGCGATTTCGCCTGGCCGAGACGACCGCCAATAGGCGACCCATTCGCGCAATCCCCAGTCATCCATGGAGGTGGGCAAACTTGAAAGTACTTCTTCAAGGTATCCGACTTAACATTTGGGTAAGCAATTCTGAGCAGATCCGAATTGTTGATGACCCCAGACATGAGATATTGCGATAAGTCTGGAGGATGGCGTATATGGAACCACCTCGAGCTCAATCTTGCCAAGCGGTGACCGTGTAATCCTGACCAAAGGAATCCCTCCGGAAGCCACGATGGTATAAACCCTGTCGACCGGGACGACGACATCTTCACAAAGACATCCGTCAGTGCGGTGGAGAGGCTTAAACAACTTGCTAGTAACGAGACATCTGTCACTACTGCAGCTCGAGTGATCTTCCGCATTGATACGAGGTGGCTTGAGTGACGATAGGAAGTAAAATGCTGGGTAAAACATACGAGATGCATCCAAGAAGTTCAGCCTCTTTTCGCACCACCCATTCTTGACCATTCTGCGCCTGAGTAGCTTTGTTGATGCTGAGCTTGTGGTCGTCTGGGTGACCTTGAGCGTATTAGAATCGAGCACATACGCCACAAGATGTAACAGCATGTGTATTGAGAGGAGAATTTCTGTAAGCTTATTGTCGTCCAGACTATTCGCCAGAAGATCTATGTAGATGGCGACTATCTGTGTGCTCTCGTAGATCTTTTTTAGTTGAGTCCTCTTGGCTTCGAATTCCGCAGCAGTGAGGCTGTCGTCTAGCTCATCCCATCGAGCTTTAAGCTCCCGCTAGTACCATTCCGGAATGCGAAGATCAATGGAAGGATGGGGTCCATCAAGGTCAGCGCCTGCGAATTCCTCATGTCTGATGTTTCGACCTAGCGCTTCAGATGCTAGACCGAAGAACAGCCATGATTGAATGGCTGAAGCCAGCGAATGGCTTCCATCAAGCGCCCTCTTGAAGAAGTCTGAGAAATCGGTTTGTCCCGTTATTGAGTATTTAATTCGCGCTATCAGAGGTACTCGAATTGCTTCCACATCCGTATCTCGCGGATACGGGAAGCAAGACATTTTCAGAGATCACGAGTCCAATGGTGAGTATAACAAACAGATATGCGAATGTAAGACGATGACTCCCCGTCTCCAGGCAAGCGAGACAGGAGTTCTTTATATCGGATGCTGCGCCCACTTCGAGGCGGCGGCTGGAGCTAGCCATAGCAAGGAGCGTGCGTGCGTGTAGCCTGACTCGACCGTGGTGGGGAGGGTGATTACGCCAAAGGTCCCAGGATGTTCCGCAGCACGTGGCAGTGCAGGTGGCAGGCGTGGTCGTGCTGAATCCCGCCAATGTTCTCAAAGGACCTCTTTGTCGATCAGCGCTGCCCTCAAATCAAACAAATCAAATCTAGGGTCATATTTGGAATATTTGATAGCCTGCGATGCTGGATTTGTTATACCTAAGTTAGCAGCAATGCTAACATAGCTATATACTTTGCTAGCCGTATTGCGTATAAGCTCTGTTAAGCTGAGGTGGCTACCTGCAAGTTTGCAAGGGTATCGTACCAATTGTTATACTCAAAGGAGGCCCGAGCGTCGATCGTTGACCACATGACCTTTATGTTTCAAGCGACATAATCTGATGTGGCATAGGGTCCGGAGAAGGGAGGGGATTCTGTTGTTACAGCCTTATGGATCTTGACATTGTTGATTAGACCATTGCTAAGTGAGACTCTGATCACAATAGCGAGTCCGCGATTACAATAGAATTTACTAGTAGAATAGATATAAATTAGGGTACCAATAAATCCAAGCTATTGAGCACATCTTTTAAGCCTATATAATGTAGCCTCAGGACTATATACTAGCAGAGTAATAAAGCTAGTAAGGTGGGAATTACTAGCTCGCTGTCCACCGTTATGAAACAAGGTTTCTCTAGTCCTCCTTGATGTTTCCCAACCCTATTGCTAATAACATGATGGGAAACCCCCTCATCCTCAAGGCTTTCTTCCATAAACGGAGCAGCTATCGGCTGATTAGTTGATATAACTAGTGGATAACCATATGTACTTACATTGGCCAATACCCATGTATCTTTGGGTTGTTAAGATCTTTTCTCACACTCGACAGAAAAATATGGACCTCTTCAACAGACCAACCATGGGCTCTCGTAAATGGTGCTATAGTCAATGAATCCAGAGCGATGGCAATATTCTGGTTATTCCATACTCCAAGCTCTTTGTACTTCTTATCCTTTGGCCAGTGGTTTGTCGGCCATTTGAAACGCATGTCGACAATTTCGGTAAACCCTGCTTCGGCCATCATGTCTTTGAACTCGTCAATCTTTTTGTAAGCTTGTTGCAGCTTGACGGAGGCCTCGTTCAATAGATTACTCCACTTCATGATTGCACTGTCGTCGCCAAGCGTGCCGTCGTCAGACTTCATCATCACGTCGATCTCTTGGATCTCGACATAGCCCCCAGGAGCGAGGTTTCTGAGGTTGTTAGACTATAGAGAATACTAGGAGGTACTGGTTAAACTTACTGGTAGATCTTGTTTAAGTACTCTGGCCAATTGGGGATACTGAAATTCATCATCCTGCTATGTATATAATCAAAGGGCTCAGAAAAGTCCCATTGCTCATGAATATCATCAATGAGGAACCGAACATTGGGCGGAACGCTAGCTAATTATTAGCATCGATAAAGAGAAACGATAGTTATTCAAAGCTGACAAACTGGGCTGGATAGGAGATAGATCGACGCCGGTAACCTAAATGTATCAGCTTCTAATCCTCGCTTCGAGTTTTTGATCCTTGGTTAACTGATCCTACCTCGGCTTCGGGATGATCATCACCAAAGTCTATTGCCCATATTCCCGTTCCAGTTCCCAAGTCCAAGACGCGCTTGACCTTGGAATCAGGAAGGTTTGGAGGTGAAAGACCAAGTTTGTTATCAAAAGTGAGGAGGAATAAATTATGCTGCAAGTCTGGACATCTTTAGTATAAACGTTGCCGCTATACCGCAACCGGGACTGTACCTAGCCTGTCATTTTCACGCTCATCATTGGGAAGATGATATTCTTTGTGTAGGTAGTGTTAGCCATTGGACTTCGAGCTAGGAAAAAGAGTCGTTGACGGTAACTGACTTCCATCCTTGTATGCATGATAAGTTCTTCCGTTTTCGTGACGAAAGTCGAGGATTGAGCTGCTCAAACTTGCTGTCGATGATGTCGCATCCTGCCACTATTTGTTAGCTCATTCTCTCCCCGCTACATAACAACCAGAGATAGAACTTACATCTCCAATTGATGAATCGCGGTCGTCTTGGACCTATATCAGATATCAGTCGAGGCACATGAACAAAATAAGGGATCTAACATCTTCGTCGGGTGCCACGATAGGTCCATCATCGTTTGCTGCCATTTTGTCGATTAGACTCTCTCGTGTTTGAGTAATGCGTCACAAGAGAAATATCGAGGCAACCAGATTTTAATACCGCAGCGAGATTTTTGCCACGTGAACGATGGCCAATCAGACTTTCGAACGACTACATTGTTCTCTCTCGTCTCAACCGATGTATTGCAAGGATATCGACCAACAACCAAGGCTGACAGTTTATCCGACACTTCCAGTTGGATGATCGATCTTACAGGCTCAGTCTATACCTCGCTTCGATGCAGAACAAGGGTAGTTCGACGGGGAATTAAACCAGACCAATAAGCAGCTCCCATTGTTTGGCATTACCGTTGCACTACCCCACTTCAATCCCAGCTTTCCCTAAGCCTGTAACGGATGGTGTGTTAATATGCCTCCACTATGATATGACCAACACAGACATGTTAGAAGAACCAGAGACTCTATAACTCGACTTTTATTATTTTAAATAATATAAAGAATACAAAAAGAATAAGATTTCGCCATTCCAGGTCCCGGATGAGTATTCGGGAGCATATCTGAGATATGGCGACGTGTTTATATGCCCGGTTTGTGCAATTTGTAATTAAACGAATTACCATCGCAGTTGCCTACCAGTGAATGTTCAATCTGGTCTTGCAAATATTATTGTTAGATGAAAGTGAGAATGTGGATTTCCCAGAAACTGTAGTATTTTCAATGCCATCATCTACCCGTTTGTTGGGCAGATCTTTGTTCCTGATCAGGATGGTGCATAACCGCCAAAGTCTGATTTGTTAGACTGGTTTAAGGACCGTGAAATTCACAAGAGTAATTTCTGCTGGCCTGATAGCTTTATTTAATTCCTACACCATGGGTAGTAGAGTTCTTTAAAGAGAAATAAATAAAAAAGCCGGTGACGGATAAACAAGTACACAGATGAATGATTGGTGGGTATTGTTGGAACGTGGCATGGCTTGATACCAATCATCTTAATGCATAGCACTGCAGTCATCTCATCAGGTTTCTTAGCTATTGCTCTGTTCGGGACTATAAATCAGGCTTTAAACTCTTAAAATCCTTTGTAAGTTACTTATTGTGAAAAAAAAAACTTTTCCTAACAACTGCTCGAGTCGTTTCTTAACTGCCGTTGCCCAATATGAATCAATACACTGGGAAGCATCAGTATGAGCCCCTCAGAGAAAGTTCTACCAAGGAATATAATATGCAGGCAACTAGGAGTATTCGCATTCTCTCACTTCTACCGGGACTTTTTGATGATCCCATTCGATGCAAATTGACTGTAGAGCCAATCGAACAAGATCTTCAATATGACGCTTTGTCATACATGTGGGGGAATCCATCGGTCACTCAACCTATCACTGTCGACGACGACGAAACGTTCCCAGCAACTGTGTCACTCCAGACGGCACTTCGCCATTTGCGATTGCAAGACGGAGTACGGCGTTTATGGGTTGATGCAGTATGTATAAATCAAAACGATAACAATGAACGCAGTCGTCAGGTTGCTTTGATGAAAGGGATTTACTCTAAGGCCGGAACTGTCAGAGTGTGGATCGACGTCAACCTGTCTCCGGATGATAGTGCTGTCCGAAAGCTACTTTCCCTTTCTTCCCGCTCCACAATGGATGATCTCGGAAACCATCCAGTATCCTGGGAGCCTCTTATCCCGTTATTCCAAAGCCCCTACTGGGACAGGCTCTGGATACAGCAAGAACTGCTTTTCGCAAAAAGACTAGAATTTCACTGTCGTGGAGTGAACATTCCTGGTAATAGCCTGATGAAATTCCAACACTTGGTCTTCCAAAAGTCGTCTCTAGGCCGGGGGCCTTTCGACACCTTCTCCGACTGGGCAACCTTCGGGAAGCAAGTATCTATCCGCGACTTCTGTTCACGAAATTTACTTGGTTGGAGGAAGATGTTGGAATGCAAGGTGCCAGTGGAACCACACAGTCTCGTACCAGATTATTCACTTCGAAAGCCATCTGCCGAATGGCAGCTTGATCCAAATAAGTGGGGTCCTGCGCTCAGCGCGAGCCCAATATACATGCTAGGAGCACTAAGACATGTTCGAGATCTGAGGGTAACAGACCCAAAAGACAGAGTTCACGCTACACTTGGCCTTATTATCGACTATGAGGGCGACAATGAGGTTTGGAGCTATGAGGAAAGTCTTGCAGAAAAGTACACCCGCATCGCCTGGCTGCTCATTTTCAAATGCAACAGTCTCCGTTTTCTGGCTGACGTTAAGCTCACCGAAAAGCCTGACCCAACAGTGATTGGGTTGCCCTCCTAGGTACCAAATTGGAATCCCCCTGGGAATGCAGATTTCTTCCACGCTTCCTTTCGCGCAGCAGGTGATATCCCTATGTTTCCTTATCCACTAGGAGGACACATGGAGGAGAGGATACTGAATGCACGGGGGTTTCAATATGATTCAGTACGACAAACTTTAGGAACAAGAGATAACTCACGTATTCCACTTTCTCAACTGTTCACCTTTTCAACATCGGTCCTCGATTCTTGCGCAGATCTTTCTAGATATTTCGATGGCCTTGCTTCGGCCCTTATCGAACCATCCCTAGCCAAGCTGCAGCTATCACAATCTTACTTCAGACAGACTGAAAAGATATTCTATCTTTACGTTCTTCACCACTATGCTTTCACTACTCCAGGGCTTCGCATTGCTGATATACTTCCCTACGAAGCAAACTTTTCTTCCCAATCACGTGAAGATTGGGCCGGTTCAATAAAGGACTTACAGAGTTTTCATGACTTACTACCCTCGGATTTACGCATGCTTGATCTCACGAAACTATCGGACGTCATTCCGCAAAGTCTAGATCAATACCAACGCTTTGGGCATTTTATCACATTAATAAGCCAGACTCTAGGATCCGGACGCCTCATGTCATCAACTTCTTTCCATCTTGGTATAATCGAACGTAAGGCGGCAGTTGAGGCAGGAGATGAGGTATAGATATTGTTTGGCTATCCAATACCCATGATTCTTCGACGTGATGGATCTGCTTACGTCGTAGTATGTCCTACTTATGTTTGCAATATTATGGACGGGCAAGCTGTCGAAGGAATATACAGCCCTGACCAGTTCAATATGTGGCCCAAAGTGTTGCGTACCGGTTATTTTGCGAAGCCATCAACCCACAAGAACTCTTATGTCTCAGGAGACGGCAAAGTCTATGTCAAAGTTATCAAATTGAGATAGAAGTCTTATATGTTATTAATGTAATATTGTTAAAATTAATGTATTCCTTTTAATATGCTTCTCTAATTATTCACGACCCCTAGTGCTTTTTATTAAAATTAATTCTATGTAGAATTTATTTATTTTATATTAAATAACCTAGGGTAGAATTAGTCTTTATAAGGAAATAGAATTTAATTTCTAAACTTACTTAATAGGAGGTAGGGTTAAATATTATAAGGCAAAGATTTTATTTATATTATATATAGACTTTATTTAGGCTAGGGTTAATTAAATTAATAATAAAACATATGGTTAATAAGAAAATATAAATATGTATTATTTGTAAAGTATATTAACTAATAAAAGCTATCTTTAGTAGTTTATAGAGATTCTCCCTTTTTACCAAGACTATGTTATAAGGAGTGTGTATTTAAAACTGCTTGAGGATACTTTATCTGCAATGCAATTAAAGTAGATTTTCTTTTTTGGCAAAGCTGTTAAGTGGCCTTTTATATATAACCTTATGTTTACCGGTAAATATGCTTCTAATAATCTATAAAGAAATCCAGAAAGGCATAGGAGCTATAGGGTATTAAAAAGCAATAGACTAAATTAAATCTATTAAGAGCTAAACTATAAAATCCAAGTCATTAAATGAAGATTAGTATAATAGGTAAGTGAGAAGCCCTTTACTGGGCTTACTTCTTTTAATTTCTTAAACTTGCAAGTAGTTCTACTTATAATATTATAAATATAAGGAATATATACTAAGAGGCCGAGGCTCTGCTTCTTCTGTCTCTTAGTATATCCTTTTATTATTATAAAAGCCACTTACAGCAGATCAACTTTAATAAATACACTAGACTAAACTTAAAGGGTCTGAACTAATAGTAGGATGGTTAGGCTGTGCGGAGTACTGGGTTAGGGGCTAGTTAAGAGAGCATAGCTGAGGAGACAGTAGGAATTGGAGGCCATGATTGGTTAACTAAATCCGGACTGTTTCCTCCATACTTTGTGTTTTTCAAAGCTAGTCATAGGGCCGTAGAGTTGACATTACCCCCGATTTCTCTCCCCCTTCTTCGTCAATATGAATTCATAATGACTTGTTGCGCGCCCTTGACCGCCCTCACCCGCACACCACATCTAAGTGGTTAGGACAGGCTATGGCGCTAGGGTTTCAATTTAATTATAACGATGGGCCTCAGGTTCCTGGTTTGGGGAAATTAGCGACTTTCCCTGGCATAGGTAAGTTGAGTCTTGGGTACTTAAGTCTCCCTGCAGGCTCGTTGACTTTAATGGGTAGCCGAAGACGTCGTAATTATATAATATCCTTCTGGACCTCACACCGCGTCTGGTCCCGTTATAAACACATACTTGCTTCTATCCATTAACTGACCATTATGAAGATTACATCTGCCCTTACAGGCATCTTTTTCCTCGGCAGCGTTGCCGCTTCACCTCTCTCTGATGAAGAAGGGCTAGGAGGTCTGTATTTCTTTTAACCGTTTAAGCTATCCTACTAACTTCTGCAGCCCGGGATAAACCCAAGTACTATTATAAAGATAAGCATTGCTGTAACTTTAAGGACGACTATACCCCCGAATATGGAAATAGCGGGCAATACGGCCATCGCCACACTATCTACGTCCGCCACGGCGAGAGTATCCAGAAAGCTATCAACAAGGCCTCTCGGGGTGATACGATTGTCGTTGCCGCGGGTACCTACGCCGAGCAGCTTACTATCTCTAAAGACGGCATCAAGCTCATCGGCAAGGGCGCTGTCCTGGTTCCTCCGAAGAAGATTGTTAACAATATGTGCTCGGGCCTCAGTGGCCCCAAAACGGAGGCTGGCATCTGTGTGCAAGGAAAGGGCATCGAGCTGGACAAGTTCGTTATCGAGCACCGAAAGGTTCTGTCAGTGAAGAGGCCTGTTAAAGACGTTTCCATCATCGGCTTCGAGGTCCGCAAGTTCTCTGGTATCAACATTGCTGTACTTGGTGCCATGAATACCCGTGTCAGCAAGAACATACTGGCTGACGGTGCCAAGTATGGTACTCTCACGGCTGGCTCGACCAAAACGGCAGTCGAGGGCAACAGGGTCTTACACACGGGCCTAGGAGTCAATGGGATTGGTATCTGCATGGATAATTTCTCTGATGTCCATGTGGAGAAGAACATGGTCACTGACTACGGCGTCGGTATCTGTGTCCAGACAAATGGGGCAGATGTACACCACAATATGGTCTCGCAGTCCTGCTTTGGAATCTTTGTCGATCCAGGTGTTACTGGCGCCAAAATCCGTCATAACCATGTCGGTCCGATTAACCCTGCCTGCCAGATTGCTTGGGGAATTACCATTGACGGTGCGGCCGGTTCTAAAGTTAGCGATAACCTTGTTGAGGGACAAAGGAATAAGGGTGCATCTGTAGGGCTGGTGATCATTGACGAGGAATGCAGCCCAACGAGTCCCCTATTCGGCTTGAGTTGCGTGACCCTTAAGCGCAAGTTTATCGCTTTAGACAACATCTTCCTCCGAACTACTTTCCGAGATAACGACTTAGATGTCTTCGTTAATACGACCAGCAATAGTAACATCTTTAAATGCGATTCTTGCAAGACCTCAAGCCCAGAGGGCTTGTGCAAATGATAAAGAATCCTCAGTACTAGTTTGGGTATAACTTAATATAATCAGTTAACATACACAATAAGCATGCTACATCTGTATTGTCTGTCCCAATTTCACTGAAAGATGATATTCTGCATCTCTTATAAGCTTACACCCCTGACCAGTATCTACCAGCATAACGAGACATACCATAAGCTCGAAATCGCTGCGTTACATAGGCGAGTTACTAGCAAATAATATAATAAACACTCCAGCTTATTATTACCTATCCTCTTCTAAGCGCGTCTTCATTCCCCTCGCTTGGTCAATCTGATGCCAAGCATCATTTAACTACTAGCAAGGAACGCAATAGCTGCCCCGAAACAACCCTTCCGGAGAGGTAGGAGGAATCGGTAGGGTCGACCTGCTTTTCGCTCTTGAGTATGCCTTGTGCCATTACGTAGGCTTTGGTGTCTGTTGCCTGGTTGCCACTATAGACACATCCAGGACCAGGTGATCTTATTGAAATAAGGTTTGGAGTATCCTACGCCTGCATATCGCCCCGTTCCGTGTATACATGGAGAGGTTTTAGGCGGTAGTGGAAGTTTCCGACCGGAAACCCCATGCACCGAGAAAGTCTATTGTGGTAGGGTTCGCATGTGATTTCACATTTGAACGCATTACAGAAATCCAACCGGCTTAACCGACAATGATGCAAGTCAGAAGTGCCCGAGATGGTGGAACTAATTGGGTACACTCCAGCAGCTTTGTTAAAGACGTCGATGCTGACTATTCCTGCAGCATTCTTGGCAACTTGCACTATTCTAGTAAAATGCTTCGGACCCAAGATTGTTCTTTTGTCAGTGATTTGAAGGATTGGTCTCTCAGACAAGCAGGTTGGAGTAAGGTAGATCAACCAACTCGTCCCATCGCTTAACTGGACATTCTACACATGCACAGAGGCGCTGGGGCCGTCAGCACTCAGACGAAGGTCGGTAACATTCAAGAACCGCTTTTAAGACTGAATAACAACAGTGGCTTTGCTGTAGACACCTGTGACGAAAGCCATGCCCTGGACAACGGGGAACGATATAAAAGGCTTTGCACCTCTACTCGGTGTAAGATTCACGTTGGCAGAGAATGCTGTCAGCGAGTCCGTGGTCAGAACCGTTCCATTCTGCAACTCTCGCGCCGAAAGAGTCCAGCTGATGTAACCGTGGCGACCAGCGACCTAGATGAGCTCTACTACGGGTTCCTCTCCATCCCCAAAGCTGATAACTTAGACGCCGCCAACGCCGCCCAGATCGCCGCCTTTGCCCACACAAACTATGTTCACGCCCCATCGTCGACTCCGACACTTCCTTCAGTCCCGTGATCAAGTCCCTGCAGGAAGGCAATTTCGATAAGTCGGTGAAAGTAATGGCCGCGCACAACATCTTCGAGGGCGGGTTCTTCTTCGATCCGAACGTAAAGACAGATGGGGACTTTGATGAGTGGTTGAAAAGGTCGCTCCCGGGGCTGGATGGGGAGCAGAGGGGAGAGTTGGCAGAGAAAGTGTATCCTCCAGTGTATGATGGGTCGTTAGGATATGTGGGCATGAATACCAGGCAGATGAGAGTGTAGGGTGAGTCGGCCATTGACTGTGCCTTCAACGCCATCATCCAGGCTACCAAGGACAAGAGCTACGCTTGTAAGTCAACCAACCGCCTGGCACAAAACACCTTCGGCAATAGTTAGCCTACATAGGTTGAAATCTAAGAAAGCTAGTCTAGAGTAGTTGAGACAAAACGTAATTATTTGACGTTAAAACCGATAAGAGCGATAAATAGGGATTTACTAGATTTTAATACCTGCCATGTATATCTATTGTGGTTGCTAGATATGAGCCTACTATGTTTGAACTTGTTGCAGTATGAGATTGGAATCTCAGAGGTGAAAGCCAGAGGATAAGATCCTCCTGAAGTGCTACTTCTGGGGTAACCTTAAGATTCTATATCTTGCGTTTTCTTATGCTTGGGGTACTAACATGGGAACCTAATGATGGACAGCCGAGGTGTGAGACAAAGTGGCGATATCACATATAGCCTCTACAAAGCGCTACCAATATTGCGGCTTGAACGGCAATCTCTATACTTTTATCGCAACACGTTTTATATCGGCCACATTGACTATAAGAAAAGCACAGGGGACCGACATATTGTGCCGGTTATGCAGCCAGCTTAAACAGTGTTTGATTGAGTTAAGCCCGATCGGAGAGGTTGTTAATTATGATGTCCTGGCCACTACAGGCTAGCTGCCGTGAATAGATGGTTCTTAGGAGTAGCCGAGCGGTTAAGATATATCTACCCGTTTGTCTATCATAAGGGCCAAAGCAGCATACCATAGATGCTGACCCAGTACCGGGACCAATAAGAACAAAGCTTTACCATGACATCTAGATAACTAAGAAACTATAAGATGAACTTAAATGATATGATTTTATTCAAAATAGCTACACTGTTCCAATGATAGGAATTTCTTAGTGCTCACAGAAGTTCCACTCAACATGCTTCATCTTATCAATTACTGTCCACTCGTTCGCAGACCTTTCCTGCATTAATTCCTTCCGGTACTCCCTTGCTTTTTCAGTATCAAAAGGTAAACCAAAGCGAGACGAATTCGTAACTAGCTCTTCAGGCCACCAATCCTTCAGCTGTGGGGGCACATTTGCCGTAGAAATAATTGGTATGGCAGGATCCACAAGGAACAGTGCGAGGATCTTTCTGTGTCCATGGCGTGTAGAATCAGCTAGCTTGAATGAGCTTAGATGATGTTGAAACACATTAGGGAAGAATAAAGCGCGACCCTCCCTTGTGAGCACACTACCCACAGCCTGGATAGTTGAATAGTTTTCCTCAATGGCGAAAATGCGTTGAATGCTTTTTCGGTCGTTCTGTGCGTATTTGAGATTTCCCTCATTTAATCCATCTCCATTAGACCTGGTGCGGAAGTCGATATAACTATCAGTGATGTTTTCGTTATCGTAGTAGAATAGAGCTGTTGCGCAGATATGCTCATTGATTTGGCCTTCAATATGCCAGGAACCACCGGGATAAGTAGGTGTATCCGGGGTGAGGTGGATATTGGCAAGTTTCACGATGACCTGGAGTCTTCTTGGACCAGTTTCTGGAAGAATGCTTCTGAAAAAATCCCTCTCTCTGACATCCTCGGCGCGTATCTTCGGATGCCATTTGGCGCTGGGCTCTGGCATAACCAGAGGGTGGGTTTTGGAAAACCAGTTAAGGTCCCGACGCTTGACTTCGTCCTCAGAAACATGGCTGGGATCCCGTTCCATCTCTTCATCTTCGTTCATCTCCTCACTGTCCCAGTCTCTGATGGCTTCATCCTCAGCGCTGTTGTACTCTTCTGATTCGTATTCGGCTCCCGAGAGATCTGTATCTGGGGTGACAGTGCGGAGAACAGTGTTGATTTTCATTTTGGGCGCACGCCACAACCTTGGGACGTGACGTTCCCTCAAGTCTGGATCACTATCGGTTCCAGAATCATATGCTTCGGAGTCGCTATAGCTTTCGGCATAGCAGCTGCGGCGAGGTTCATCGTCCAACGTCGGACGAGCCAATGGGGAACAGCCATGAACAGAATTTGCACAAGTACGTCTTGTTTTGCATCTCAGCATGGCGGAATCCGTTGTCAGCCGCTGCGTAGAAAATTCCGTCGGCCACCGATAGACAATATCCCAGGCAGGTAAGGCTTTCTCAATAAATCCCTCAATAATGGTGTATAAAGCCGAATGCTTCACTGGATGAAGGTTATTAATGTAACTCTCAATCTTGACGCATCCCTCCTGCACTGAAATATCGCAGGGAAGCCATTGGAAATTAGTTGAGGTACAGTGCCAAAGGTCGCCCTTGATCTCCTTTTTAGAAGGCCTCTGGATAACTTCGCCTTTGCCACAATAGCCCAGGGCTTCTGTGACTGAAATAATTCTGTCACTGACAATGCGTGACTCGCCATATACGAGTGGGCATAGAGAAGGATGAACTAGGTTGAGAACTGTGCCGTTGCTGCCAGGATGCCAGTCCTTCGCCTCATCTGGAATGTCTTCTAGAGCCTTGACACCATTTTTAAGTGCCTCCCAGAGTTGCTTGGTGACTAGTCGATCAGACTTAATAATAGCAGCAGAGTAATCATATATAGGAATTAGGTTTGTATGTTCATATAGCTTGGATTTAAACTTTAACTCCTCGATGCACTGAAAAACATATAGAATTAGCTTTATAATGTTAGATTCTTCTCCAAAAGATACATACTGCATCAGCCATAGTTGATGTAAAGTCGCCATGCTTTAAATAATAGTCCCAGTCGATTTTTAAAACCTCAGCTTTCCATCGTGTGGTGATAGAATCATCATGTACTTTTATCCACCAATCTGGCTTATTAGTGATTTCCTCCATGAACCGAAGCATGCAAAGCTCTCGATTGGTAAGAGTGTTAGCTTTGAAGTCAGAGTCGTTGCCCAAGACCATGGGGAAGTGGCGTTTATCATTAGGAAGGAAGCTAACAGGAAGTCCAAACCCAGGAAGCTTAACGAGAGGATCCGGCATTATCCCGAGCTTCTTAGTCAGAGTGAGAAGATATTATAAATAAAATTATGATTGAAGACATTCTTAGCATTATATGGTGCGGCCAACAAGTCCTTTTATATTTAGCAAAGCTGTTAATCGCCGAACAACAGACAAGGGCTACATGATCTGCCTAGTTTGTTAGTGTGCCTATTGCCCTAGCTACCTGGCTAAGTTAAAATCTTGCAAGGCAAACACTAAAGTCATCGGTCCGATAAGGATTTGCGCTACGGCTTTTCCCACAAAGGGAAACCACCGAATATTTTCTGTAATCGCCGACTATCGGAGCCCTACTTAGCATAATCTAAAAAGTCGGCAAAAGTCCTAATACATTCCGGATCAGGTTAACTAAAATTATAAAATAAAAGTCTAGGCCCTAATCCAATTAATATGTATGGTGCACCTTGATATGTTATATGTAATTTACAGTGACTTTGTATAACCTATCCCCTAGACGGTCCGACGGGCACACATTGTACTGACCGGGGTTTTGGGCTAATTAGGTGATTTTCCAACGCCGAAGATCGCAATAAAACTGGGGGAATAAATGTATTTATATTTAGTTGTATTATTAGCTATAGAGGAAGTACTAGCAGTTAGGTAAGTTATAAATTATAACCTTATAGTAGTTATATTAGTAATAGGCTTAAGGGAGCTTTTTAATATTAAAGATTAAGGGGTTTAAAATAGCTGCTATAGTTAGTAGCCAAGGCAGTTATAGGGAGGTAGGTGCCCTAGTTAATTAGCTGCTGTAGCTGCCCTGGTTGGTTTAATAGCTGACTTTTTAGGGCATTTTTAATAGGAATTTAAGAATTTTAAATCTTAGGTCTTAGCTATAAATTTATAATAATTTAATTAGGCTATATTATAGGTAAATATAATATTATAGCTAAAGGTAAGGTATTTTTATAAATTAATATAAAATTATATCTTTTAGATTATTTAAGGGATAAATACTAAGCTAGGCCTAATAAATTAGTTATATAGGCTATAAGGCCTAACCTTATAAGATAGCTAGCTATATAACTTATAGTATTAAATATATTATTATATAAATTAATTATATATATTTATTTTATTATTTATTAAAAATAAGTAAGTAATATAAATTATATTTTAAGCCTTACTTTTATATATTATTTAATTTATTTAAACTTATAGGTAATATAAACCTTAATCCTTATTATATATATAATTAAGTTTTATTCTTATTAAATATTAAAATCTCTTTTAAACTTCTTAATATAATAGTTAGGTTTCTAAATAGGTAAATTAATTTTATACTAAGTTTATATTTATAAATAATATAAGGTATAATATTAAATAATATAAAGTATTATATCTCTTAATAATTAAGTAATATATATTAGGCATATTAATATAAAGATACTTTATTAATAGCTAATAAGCTAAGTTTTATTTACTATTAAATAAGTATATATATATATACTAAGAGATATATAAGTTAAATATAATTAATTTAACTTTATTTATCTTCTTAATAATATCCCCTATATTATTTAATAACTAATAAACTAATTTTAATAGGAAATTAAAGGATATTAATATAATATAAGGTAACTAATAATTTAAATATAGGGTAACTAATAAACTCTAGTTTGCCTATAAGATATAATATAATTTTTATAAAAACTTATAAGTTTATAAACTTTAACTATAGGGTTATAATAAAATGTTTTTTTCCTTAAAAAAATACTTTAAATATAATTAATTACTAGCCTAAATTATAAATATTAAATTTAATATATATTAGTTAATAAGGGTAGCCTATATATACCACCTAATTAAGAGCTTACCTTAATAATATCCCTTATATTATTTAATAACTAATAAACTAATTTTAATAGGAAATTAAAAAATACTAATATAATATAAGGTAATTAATAATTTAAATATAAGGTAACTAATAAACTTTAGTTTACCTATAAGATATAATATAATCTTTATAAAAACTTATAAGTTTATAAACTTTAACTATAAGGTTATAATAAAATGTTTTTTTCCTTAAAAAAATACTTTAAATATAATTAATTACTAGCTTAAATTATAAATATTAAATTTAATATATATTAATTAATAAGAATAGCCTATATATAATACCTAATTAGGAGCTTATCTTAATTATTATATAAAGATATAATAGTTATACTTATATTAGTTATTATTAATAAAAGAAAGTAAGTTTATCTTAGATATAAGTAAAAAAGGTTTAAGCTATTATAAATTTAAAAAAAAAAATTTTTTAATTTATTCTTATATTACTATTAATACTATTATTAATTATTAAGTTAATATTATAAAATATTTTAATTATATAAATAACTTAATTATTAATCCTAGGCAGGTTTATATAAAATTACTAGCTAGAAGGAGGGCTAGCTTTAGCCTACCTTAATAATATCCCTTATATTATTTAATAACTAATAAATTAATTTTAATAGGAAATTAAAAAATACTAATATAATATAAGATAATTAATAAACTCTAGTTTACCTATAAGATATAATATAATCTTTATAAAAACTTATAAGTTTATAAACTTTAACTATAGGGTTATAATAAAATATTTTTTTTATAATAATATCCCTTATATTATTTAATAATTAATAAATTAATTTTAATAGGAAATTAAAGGATATTAATATAATATAAGGTAATTAATAATTTAAATATAAGGTAATTAATAGACTTTAATTTACCTATAAGATATAATATAATCTTTATAAAAACTTATAAGTTTATAAACTTTAACTATAAAGTTATAATAAAATATTTTTTTCCTTAAAAAAATACTTTAAATATAATTAATTACTAGTCTAAATTATAAATATTAAATTTAATATATATTAGTTAATAAAGATAGCCTATATATAATACTTAATTAAAAGCTTACCTTAATTACTATATAAAGATATAATAATTATATTTATATTAGCTATTATTAATAAAAGAAAGTAAGTTTACCTTAGAAGTAAGTAAAAAAGGTTTAAGTTATTATAAATTTAAAAAAAAATATTTTCTAATTTATTTTTATAACCTTTATTCCTAGGCGTCTTAGGGGTAAGATTAGCCTTAAGTTATAATATAAGGATAAATTAAAAGGTAGGCTAATAAAGTAAAAAATAAATAGCTTTAAGAGGTTTATATAAAATAGTAAGTAAAACTAGAAGCTTTTAACCCTAAGGTATAAACTAAGAGGTTATTATTTAAAGAAGGTAACCTATAATTTTTAACCCTAAGGTATAAATTAATATCTACTAAGTTAAGTCTCTAAGTAAATATATTATATTATTTATATAATATCTTTATATACTAAGGTATAAAAACTAAAGTTATTAATTTGCTATTAATATACTTATATAATCTTCCTTATTATATATATTATAATATTATTATTATTATTATTATAGGATATATTATATAATATAATTATAAGACTATTATAAAATACTTTATCTTAAAGGATATAATAGGCTTTACTTTATTATAAGCTATTAGGGTTTATAAATATAATAAAAATAAGTTATATTTAGTAGGATTAATATTAGAGATTACTTATGTTATATATATTATTATTAATGTTAATATACTTTATAAGGGGGGGTAATTAAAATAATAAGAATTAAGGCTATTTATGTATTATTATTATACTTTTATTAGGTAGGTAAGGGAATTTAACTTATTTATAAAATTCTAAATAATAAGAAGGTAATCCTAGTTTATTTCTTACTAGTAAAAGCTAGCCTAGGTCTAGCCTACCTTATATATAATCTATAATAATATATTTATATACTATTTATATAAAAAAAAGAAATATAAATAAATATAATAATACTTAGGTTATAAAGGCTAAATAGTTAATTATTATAAAAGATTATTATTTACTTAAAATATATAAGAAAATAATAAGTTTAAGATATAAAGTAAAAATTATTAATTTATATTACTTTAATATAATAAAGCTAATAACTAAACTAAGGGGAAGCTTAATATAATAATATAAATCTTTATATATTATAAACTATTAGTAATAAGGGTAACTTAACTAGGATTATATATTTATTTCTAGCTATTTTAAGTTAAATCTAAGTTTTTTTAAGTTTATAATATAACCTAAAATACTTTTTAATCCTAGCTAACTTAGCTTTAGCTTTTATTATAACTAGCTTATATATTTACCTTTTTATATTTATTTATATATATTATTAAAATAAAGCCTTGCCTTCTCTTATATCCTATTTAATAAGATTTATTAGTTTATTTTAATAAGATATTAAGTTCTAAGTTAGGTAAGATTTACTATTAGGCTATTTTTAAATAATAAAGTAATTACTAAATAACTTTATTAAATATTTAATTATAATAGATATATTTATAATAGTCTTATATATTATTATATTATTACTATTAGGTAATTTACCTTTATAAAGTATAAATATAATCTCCTTTATATTAATAAATAAGAAAAGCTCTTTTAAATACTTTTAGGTTTATCTTATTATAATATCTCTACTAGGTTAAATATAATTAGGATTTATATTTTCCTTTTTATTACTAATACTATTATAAGAATAATATAAATTATCCTTAGTATTATCTTCCTAGTTATACTTATTATATAGGTTTATTATAATAATAAGATATTAAATTAATAAGGTAATAAGTATTAATTTTATATTAATATTATATTAATTATATTAAAACTTATATAATTAATATAATCTTACTAAGAACTTATTCTTATTATAATATATCTTATAAGCCTCTTTTATTATTTACTTTTCCTTTTTATCTTTACTTATAAATAGCTATTAAAATAATAAAACTTTATTAGTAATTATAGGATTTATCTTATAGCTATTATTACCTTTTTTAATAATAACCTACTAAGGCTAAATAAGATATTACCTAAATATAGATTTATATTATATTAAAGGTAATTATAAAAATTCTTTAATAATTTAGCCCTAAAGTATTTTATAGACTTTTATAAACTTCTTTATAAAGAACTTTATATTATTATTATTATTAAGTTTACTTATTATAAATAATATTATAAAGATTAATATAAAGTATTTAAAGTTATTTAGGTTAAAACCTAGGGTTAAAAAATACTTATAAGAAAAAAAAAAAAAAAAAAAGGAAAATAATTAAACCCTCTTATTATATTAATATATAGTTAGCTTATTAATAGTATTTAATTTATATAAGGTAGTATACTTATGGCTTAGCCTGCTTTAATAAGGATGCTAAATAATTACTGCCTCCTAATCTAATTATAATACTTATAATAAATAATAATCCTTATAAAGTATTTAACTAATATTATAGTTTTTTCCCTCCTTAATTTTAAATAAGATTTAAGTAGCTTTTTTTATACTTAAAATATATATATATTATTTAAGACTACTAGGGTTAGGGTTAGGATAGGGTTAGTATTAACTATCTAAGCTATCTTTGCCCTGGTGTTTTTCTCTAACTAAGATA
>JAHARR010000202.1:0-35317 GCA_019191175.1 Fusarium veterinarium
AGGAGCAGTCGGGGTAGTGTCAAATCCCTGCCCGAAACTTGTATAGTAGCAAGCTTTTTATGCCAGTTGATCTTTTCGAGATTGCCCAAATTCTTGGTATGTATCATATTGTTGGTATATCTGAGGTCCCTGCCCATTTATACAATAAGTTTCCGACGGTTGAATTACCTTCTCTTGAAGTGGAGCTGCTCGAGGGCTGAGAAAAAATGTTGTGATTCCAAGTATCAGATGTAATATGATTTGTGGATGTATGTATGATTCTTTTCGCAAAGGAAAGTGACCCCATGTGATAGTATCGATTTCAATTGCGGAAAGAGAGCGTAACGATGTAGCATGAATAGGAAACAGAATTGAGTCCAGGCAACATTGGGGTTGATGTGTATGTAATTCTTTCTCATACATATCATATCTGTTGGCTTCTGTACCTTCAGGCCCAACCCACCGACTTCTTACTATGCAGTGATAGAGGTTTGTGTATGATGCTAGTTGGGCCAAAGTGCACTCTCACATCGTACAGCGGAAAATCCTAATGTGTATACTAACATACGTCTACTATAACGCCTCCCGGAACTCGTAGAGACCTCTGGCGATGGACTGGAACAGACTGTCCAAATACCACTACGATGAGTTACATAATGAATACTTGTGATCTAGAATTGGTGTCTGGATGATGCTGCGAGCGGTGGAGGAACAGCTTTACCACGTATCGTTCCAATACACCCAATTGCGGCGATTCCTGGCCTCCCAACTAAGCTTTACAACGTAATCAGGCTCGAATCAGAAAACAGCCCCTTGATACAAGTACAAGAACTTCAAATTCTAACAGCCTAAACAGTCTCAGGAAGAGCCAGTCTGTCATTCCATCAATAGTTCCCACATGGACAGCTTGGGCCTGGGATCGTAGGGTATATAAACAGGTATTTCCTCCAGCCATTGGACTCTGAGAAACAATGTCGTTCACATGCCTGATACTAAACTAAAGTTACCTCTAACATAAA
Organism: Fusarium veterinarium; assembly: GCA_019191175.1. NCBI lineage: Eukaryota > Fungi > Ascomycota > Sordariomycetes > Hypocreales > Nectriaceae > Fusarium > Fusarium veterinarium. The sequence goes on from JAHARR010000202.1 coordinate 999, forward strand.
AATCGTAATCAAACCTTGCTACATACGATGGCAGCCCCGAGGTGCCTACAATGCGTCGAGGAAGGTGCCCATATACGCACTCCCTGGTCTGCCCACGTCGTGATAAAGGACATACTCGTAACTACTCAAGTGGGGCCATGGGTCTTTTATGGTGTTTGTGCCGAGACTTTAGATGCGACTTCATCGGACTGGACAAGCCCAGACTGCCTTCTATGGGTTTTTGACGATGGGTCAGGGCCACGAATGTGGCAGGACACCGCCCAGCCGTCGCCCTTCAATTCCGAGGACCCCGAAAAGAATTTTGATCAGATCGTAGGCCATTATGAATCCAATGATGGAGAGTGTTATCTCGCAGTCAAGTGGAAAAGCTGCCTGGCACCGACATGGGAGAGAGAGACGGACATGGTGTGTTGTGGTCGCGCCATCACGCAGTACTTCACTGAGCATTGTACTTGAGACTTGCTTACTATACCATTGTTTTCCAGCCGCTTTCTCCGATCGACAAATGTCCTCGAAATCACTTCTTTGTGGCATGGAACTTTGTCGCTGTAGCGCCTTCTGGTGGCGAAGTCACGTTCATATCAAGCGCTGTGCTCGGAGAGCCGACAGTCTGGACCTTACGTGAGTTCAGAGAAAATGCACCTAAAACTCAACCCTGGGGAGTTATAATCGAGGCCGCCCTAGACGAGCATGATACACGAAGCGGGCCTCGAAATACAAACGGGCTTAAGTTAGTAACAGTCAACTTGACTTCGCAAACATATGCTGCTTTTAACTATCGCCTGTCCAATAATGCACAAAGCTGATTTCCGCTACCCTAAGTAGTTGCCTGCCGTTGTTTTTCTTCTTTTCCTGGCTTAATTGATGATCATTTCTTCTTGTTTCACTATACTATACTTTGAATCTCGGGATATTGCTTTTATAGATTTTATTAACAATGTTAATAGCATAGCAATCCCTTTGATAAAGCATATGAAAAAGGAGAAGTAATTTAAATAATACAATAAAGCCCAATAAGTATTTAAATAGCATAGAAAAGCTATGACGAGTAAATTTATTTTAATTATATTTAACTTAAAATAGGAACGTATTCCACTAGCGTGTGCAACAAACCAGCGAGTGCAACACTCCAATTGTTACGGCTTGGTTCACCGTAAGCTCCTATAAGCAGCTGTATGCACCACTGGAATTGCTATAATAGCAGTTATAATCCAATCTTTTGCACCATGGCGTAGTGGTTAGGTGCGACCGTTACAACATATATACTAAATTAAGTTATATATCTTATATTCAATACCTTTAAGAAAAAGACCTAATTATTCTTATAATAAGGCTACTAGTAAGGGGGAAAAAATATAATATTTATATCTCTTAGTTATTAAAGTCCTTAGGATTTAATAAAGGTTTTATTAATTTATATTAGTTTTTATATTATAATTTATATATATTTATATAATAATAATCTTATAACGTTAGTATTATATTAATTATAAATAGGATGATTAGGTTAAGAAGTTATTATATATATAATTAGCTTATAATACTACCTATAATAAGAATATAAAACTTATATTATTTAATATAAATATTAGATTTATACCGAATATATACTATAATACTTAAAAACCTAAAAATGTAAACCTAATAGCTATAATTATAAGTAATAAACTAAGAGAAATATATAATAAACTTAGAATAAAACTAGAGTTTATTAGAAAAAGAATATAAAGATATTATAACCTTAAAAGGTTAAAAGGATTAGCCTTTATAAGAAGAGATATAATCTACTTATTTATTAAAAATATTAAAATAAATTAACTAAATTATAAACTAAACTATAAGTACTTAGGATTAATTAAGATTATATAAAAAATAAGAGAAGATTAATATAAAATAGATTTACCTTTAAATATTAAATATTACCTAATTTAATATATTCTAATATTAGAATTAGCTACTAATATAATATATATTAAAACTAGTAATAAACTATAATAAATTATAAAACCAGAGGTATATAAAGTAAAGGAAATGAGATATAAATAAAATTTATAAATAAAAAATATATTTAATTAATTTGAAAAACTATTTAAAAAGTAAAAATATATAAGAACTAATAAAATACCTTCTAAGGCAGCCTATTTATTATACTCTGCCTTCTTTAACTTATTGATAAAGTTAAGACTATACTAAAGTATATCTAAGCCCTTTATCTTTATTCAATAATACTAATACCTTAGGTAAGTAATTTTAATAAACTAAGTATTTATTTTATTATAAATATAAGTAGGTTCTACTTAAAGATTAATTAGTTTATCCTAAGTAGCCTTTTTCTTATACTCAAGATAATACTTCTTATTAATAATCTTTTAAGCTAATATTATATCAGTAAAGCCTATAAAAATAATTTTATATAAAAGAAATATACCTATTATTATAAAGAGATTATAGCCATTATAAGATATTCCTAACTTAGTATAAATATTATAGTAATTTAATTTTATAAGGTTAAAATTATAAGGATCCTCTATCTTCTAATAGATATAATTAAAATAAGGTGCAATAGGATTTTTAAATATTATAATAAGGATATAAAGAGGATTGTAGTTGTTAATAGAAGTTTTCTTAGCTTTAGAAATATAATTAAATATCTTAGGGGATTATAGGATTAAGATTATATTTATAGCGGATAATTAATAAAACAATATACTAACTAGGCCTTAATGATAAGGCCTAAGGGAGAGGAGAGATTATATTATAACCTTAGCGGTTCTATTATATATACCTTATATTTTCTACTAATTACTATAACCTCTATTAAAAATAATTAACACTAAGACTTTATAATTAGAGCTAATCTACTATAATTAGTACTAATCTACCTAGATTATTATTAATCCCTTAATAACCTTAATAATTAACTAAGGATATACTTAGTATATAGATTATATTTATTAGTACTTTTATAGAACTTAGCTTACTAGCTATTAATAAGACTTCCTTATACTAATACGCCTTTTAAGTATTACTTAATGATTAAGAGATATAATAATTAACCTGCTTAGTCTAAATGCCTTATATAATTTATAAATATAAACCTAGCATGGACTAGTTTCCCTGTTTAAAACCCTATTTATTATAAGTTACTCTAATAGTTATTAATCCTAGTTTAGTATTATACTAGGTATTAACTTATGAAGTGTTCTCTTAGTTTATATAGTATTAAGGTTTATTATCTTATTATCCTCTATTTCTTTATAAGTTATAAGTTCTTTAAGTAAACTACTAGTTATTAATTTTAACTACTATATTAATATATCTTAATCCTAAGATAGTTTACTTATAAGTTATAAAAACTTAATACTTAAGGTAAATATTAATTTAATTTATTTAAGTATTTTAATTTTTCTTTTTACTTAGCCTTTCTTATTAAATATTATTTTAAATACTTTTTTTATCTTATAATTTTATTTTCCTTACAACATAAGATAATTTATAATTATAATTTATAATAATTTAAAACTATTAGGTTATAATTTTAATAAGTCTTTTAGCTATATATATTACTCTAGTAGCATTATTATAAAACTAGTCTAAGTAATATATAATAAAGGCTTAGCTTTAAGTAAGAAATATAAATAGCTTACTTAGAGTTTTATTACAATACTTAAGTAGGCTAGGCTTAAGGACTTCTCCTAGCTCTTTTTTATTATTAGCTACTAAGGCTAGGTTATATATTTCCTACTACGTATTACTATTATTCTAATTCTATTAATATTATAAAATAGTAAATTCTTTTAGTATTTAATATATTTTATTTATCCTTTTAATAATATTCCTAAGTTACTTATAAAGTTATTTAACTTCTAAGTTATTAGAACTTTAAGAGGAGTTATTTATATTATTTATATTTTAATTAGTTAATACGTAGTTAGCTAGTATAGGATTAATAAGTATTATAGGCTAATAGCCCTAAGGGTTAATAGTTATATTCTGCCATTAAATATGATTAATATTTATAGATATTATATTTATATTACTTACTTTTATATTATATAATTTAAATAAGAGCTATTAATATATAATAGTTAATTCTTAACTATAAATAAACTAAGTTATATTAAGTGGAAAAAGGAAAGCCTCTTACTGAAGAAGAAAAAGCAGATATTATCCTAGATTATAAGGTAAAAAAAATAAAGACAACTTATTAACTAGAACTAGTAACTTAAAATTATAATAATTAGTTTCTAACTATAAATAAACTAAGCCATGCTAGGTTTATTATTAGCAGATTATATAAGGCATTAACTAAGCTTATTAAAGTATTATATCTCTTTATAGTAGATTTAATATATATTAGGCTTATTTAATATAAAGAAGCTTTGTTAATAGCTAATAAGCTACTAAAAATTGCACATCTCTTTATATCCTTATTATAGTATTTAATAATCTAATTATATTATATTCTAATTAAATTTATTAAAAGATAAAGGGATTATATATTCTTAATCCTAGAAAATTAAATTACTATAATCCTTATATTAAGTTAGGAATATTCTATAATAATTATAATTTATTTATAGCAGTAAATATATTACTTTATTATTAAATAATTTAATAGGTTTACTAATATAATATTAGCTTAAAAGATTATTAATACGAAATATTATCTTTAATATAAGAAAGAGGCTACTAAGGATAAACTAATTAATCTTTAGGCAAAGTCTATTTTCTGTTTATAATAAAACAAATACCTAGTTTACTAAAATGACTTATTTATAGCACTAATATCACTTAGTAGGGGTAAAGGGTTTAAATGTAAACTAATATAGTCTAAGTTCTATAAATAAGTTAAAGAAGGCAAAATATAATAAGCAAGCTGCTTTAATAAGTATTATAATTAATAGGTCTTTTTAGGATTAATCTGCTACTGCTAAGTAGTCTAAGTAGGATTTACTAGGTCTTAGTACTTTCCTTAATTCTTTTAGTTCTAGTAGAAATTCTTTAGGAGTTATTAGGCATTAATAAGGTATTTTAGTAATTCCTATATATTTTTAGTTTCTAGGTAATTTATTTATTTTACTAGGTATTCTTATTTATTATTTTTTTTATAAGTTTCTCTAATTACTTCTACTTTATAAATTTCTAATCTTAAGATTTCTTATAATTTATTACCTATTATAACTTAAATTATATCTACTACTAATGTAAATAATAAAAAAAGATTTTAAATAAAGCCTAACTCTTAGTAATAAGTTTAATTTATAAGTATTTTCTAAAATTTTCTATAATATTTTATATAATCTAATAAATTTATAATTTAATTTATAAGTTAATTAATTTATTTTAATATTTTATATAGCTAAATAAATTATATTTTTTTTAAGCAAGGTTAATCCTTTTGACTATTTTAGGCTATAATAGTTTTTTTATATATTTTCTAATAAATTTAAGTTTTATTTTTATATTTTTATATAAACCTCTAAGGTTATTACTTTTAAATATAATACCTAGATTAATTAATTTTTCTTAGTATATGTAATAATATATATTTAATATAAATCTAAAATTAATATAAGCTAGTATAAGCTTTATACTTTTATTATATATTATATTATAGGCAAGTTAGGCTGTTAATAGTTTTTTAACATAATTATTTTATTAGTATAAATACTATTTAAATACTTAATTTATTTATTTAGTTTATGTATTAATTTATAATTAAAATACTATTATAAGTTAATAATTTAATTTAAGTTATATTACTAAAATATTATTATAAATATTAATTCTTTATTAGAAAAGGTTTCTATTAATAACTTATATATAGTAATAATATATTAATAAAAAATATTAAACAGTTTTTTTATATTTATTACCTCTCATAATATAGGTTATATAAAAACTTTATAAATTAATTTATTATAATTATTATATTATTGTAAAAGATTCGAGATAAATAGAAGATAATATTTAAAACTAAGCTTAAATTATTTAAATACTTAATAATACTTTTTAAATTTATTAATATACTTATAATATTTTAATAGATAATTAAGAATATACTCTAGTAATACTGAGATATTTTTATAATATATTACTTAAATAATATCTTAATTTTCTTAAGTACTAAAAAAGAATATAAGGAATATATTTATAAGATCTTAAAAGCCTTATAAGATATTACTCTATTAATTAAATCAAAGAAAAGTTACTTTTATATAAAAAGAAATAGACTTCTTAAGATATACTATTATACCTAGTAAAATTAAAATAACATAGAAGAGAATCTTAATAATAGCAGATTAGCTAATATTTAAAATAGTTAAGGAAGTATAAAGCTTCTTAGGGTGTATTAACTATTATTAATAATATATTGAAAACTTTAATTAATTAATAAACCTACTTATAAAACTTATAAAAGAAAATAAGACCTTTATATAAGGATTAAAAATATAAGAAGCCTAAATAATTTAAATAATAATAATATAAAATCTTAATTTCTAACTAATAAAAGTAATAAAAATAAGTATAATAAAGTATGATTTATTCTAAAAGTAAAATAATATAAATATTATAAAGGCAAAACAAAACATATTTAATAAATAATAATAACTCTTAAAAGATAATTTAAATAATTAGATTAAGATATTAAGTAAATATAATAAATTATTATAAAGAGTTCTAATAAATAACTTAAGAATGTATTATTAAAGTATTATATTTATAAGAAACTATTTTAGGAAGAATTAGATATGACCTTTAACTTAAAGAAAAAAAAGAAAATCAATATTTAGATTTATTAATTTATTTAAAATAATAAAAAAGATTAGTTATTAAGCTTATAGGCTAATACTTTTAAATTAATACTTAAAATTTTGTAATATTTCTTATATTACCCTCTTAGAATCTTATTAAATAAGGGATTAATTAGCTCTTAAATTAATACTTAAACTTACAGAAAATAAAAGTAATTAAGAGGTTAATTATATTAAAAATAAGAAATATACTAATAAGAAGTTATATTACCTTATAAAGTAAAAAGATTAACTTAATAAATATGATTTATAGGTATTAAATAAGAGTATAACAAATATACCTTACATTATTAATAATTAGGAAAATAAACAATTAAAATTAACAAGAAAAAGTTAAAAACTTAAAACCTAATTATATTAAAAAAAAGAAATTATTTAATAAAAAAATATAATTTATAAAATTAAGGCCTAAGGCTATAAAATTAATTATTACTAAGAAAAATAATTAAGGTTATAATTATAAGGATTATTTATAAATATAAAATTAACTTACCTTAGAGATATTATAAACCCTTAATTAAACTTAATAAACTTATTAGGATTAGACTTCTTAGCCTTTTTATTACCCTCTCTTATAAACTTCTTACTACTTTTAGATTTATTAATCCTATTACAAAGTTCCTTATTAATATTACCCTCCTCCTTAGGTGCTATTAACCTAATATAAAAAAAGGAATAAAATTAATATAAATTATACCTAATAAACTTATAAAAACTATTTATAGCCTTAAAGAATTAAGGTTAGGCCTTATAGTAATAATAATACGTAGGGCAGTTTAAGACCTTTACTATTATAAAAGTAAAGTTATTATAAGCTATTACTTAGGTAAACCTAGTAGTTTTATTATTAAATAAATATAACTTCTAAGAGGCTTATTAAGTAATATAAATTTAATTAGGCTATAATATAAATTAATAATTAGCGAGACATAAGCTAATTAAGATAAGAAACTTATAATACAAGATATAAAAGTAAAATAATTTTAAATTATAATTTAATACTTTTGTTTAATATAATACTTATAAATAAGTAAGGCCTAATTAATTATCTTCTTAGTGCCTAAGATCTTATACTTATTAATATAAGTTATATTTACTATTAAATATATCTTATATAGCTTTTAAGTAGCCTTAATTAAAATAAAATAATCTTTTATATTAAGAATTAATTTATTATTATTATTAATTTAATAAATAATTTAATTAATAAAAATAAATTAAATATAAAGGTTAACTTAATTATTATGTATTATCTTAAGGTATTTATTAAAATAAATTAATTAATAAATTAATTAAAATTAAATAACCTTAAAGTAAGATATTATTTATAGCTTATAACTCTAGCCTATCTTATTATAATAATAATATTAACTTAAGCTAGGATTAAAAAAGATATAAAAAATACTCTTAAGGGAATAAATATTATTATTAATATTAGGATTATTAAGATATAATCTTAGCTTAGAAATAAAAATATTAAAATAAAAGATATAATAACATAAAAAATACCAAGGAGATTAAAAAATACTATAAGATTAAAAGTAATATAAAATAAAAATAAACATAGAATAATTATAATAATTATTATAAGATTAGAATTATAATAATAAAATAATATAAGTAATATAGGTATAATATAGGTATAAAATAACTAAAAGCTTAAGGAATAAAAAGTATATAAGTAAAAGAACTATAAATATAAAGGTAAAACTTAGAGAAGACTATAAGATATAAATAAAAGAGACTATAATAAGAAAGAGTTATTAAAGTAATAAAAAAGGAAAAAAAAAAGAGATTAAGAGGAAAGAAAGAGATATTTTTTATCTTAGCTGAATTAAGCTAAGGCGCTAGGTAATAAAGCCTTTAAATTAAAGGGTTAAAGGACTTACTTTTAGGTATCCTTAAAAATACTACTATTTATAAGTTAATAACTATAGATAGCTATCTAGAGGAGGGGGGATAATTATTATACTAGCCTTACTTCTTATTTTATTTAGTTTCTTAATAACTAAACTAATTAGTTATGAATTAGATAATAATAGTAATTTAACTGCAAATTATCCTTTTTTCCTAAAATTACTTTATAAAAAAGTCTTTTTTTTCTTGAGCTTTAATTAATATAATATTATTAAACCTACCTAGCTTTCCTATTTTAAAACTATTATAATAAGGTAAATTACTTTAAATTAATAAGAATAGCTTTTAGTTATTTTAAGAAGTATATTAGTGTTTTATAATACTTTTAAAACCTTATAAATATATTTTATATATTTCTCTTTTATATTTAAGAAGATAAGAATATTATTTAAGTAATAGATTATAAAGATATTAAGATACTCTTAAAGTATATTTATAATTATATATTAAATTTCTATAAGGATATTAATTAACCTAAAAGATATAATTAACTATTTAAATAATTTATATTCTATATAAAAGGCTATTTCTTATTTATTACTTTTTTTAATTTAAATAAGGTTATAAGTAGATTTAATATTAAGTATAATAAATTATCTTATATTAAATAATTAATTCTTAAGTTTATTAATTAGATGTAATAATATTTTACTTTTTTTACTAATCTTATTAAATTATGAGTAATTTATTATAAGTCTTAATTTATTAAAGTTATGTTTAATATAAATCTAATTAGATATCTAGCTAAGGATTTTAATAATCTAATATATCTTTTTTATAATATATCTTATATTTCTTACTAAATATTATATCTTTTACTAAAAATAATTAGCACTAAGACTTTATAATTAAAGCTAATCCTAATTATTTATATATTAATAAAATCTAAAGAGGGTTTAATATTATAAAAATTACATATAAAACTAATTTAATAATTTAAAATACTATTATTCAATTTAATAAAGTAGGTTATAGGAAGAAGATTATAGCTAGCTAAAGAGCAATGCTCTCTAGCTGGGTTATATAAAGCTAGGATTAGGCTATAATTAAGGCAGCTAACTATATTAATATTAACTTAATAAAGCTTTACCTGCTAAGAGGTAATAAATATTTAAATTATATTAAACTTTAAAGATACTTAGATATATCTTTTAAGGCTAACTTATAAACTTAAAAAACAAAAAAGAATTAATAATTATAGCTAAATTAATGATAACTAGAAATATATAAAACTAGCTAAAAGATACGTAATTATAAAATAAGATAATAGTATTTATATTAAAGCCTATATAAAGAAAATATTAAAAGACCTTATAACTCTAGAGAAATATATCTAGGCTAAATAAGGCTTAAGGAGGTACCCTATCTATTTAAACTATAAATAGTTATTATAGGTATTATATACCTAAAACTACTATTTATAATACTAGTAAAACAAAGTAATAAACAACTACTTCCGAATAAAACTCCCTAAATACTAAAAATAAAAGCCCTATTTAATTATTAATATAATAAGATATTAAGTTATAAAGTAATATAAAGGATCTTAAGTAAGAAAGCTAGTAGCTTATATAAAAGTCAGAAAGCAAGCCCTAGCCTATATTTAGAACTTTAAATATATTAGTAAATAAAAAGAACTTATATTAAAAGAATAAGATACTCTTTAATAATTAGATAGAATATAAATATCAAAATAATTAAAATAGTCTAAAAAAGAAAAAGAAAGACTTCTTATTAAAGAAGGAAAAGCAGATATTATCCTAGATTATATAATAAAAAAGATAAAAACTACTTGATAGCTAGAACTAGTAACTAGGAACAAATACCCTAATAAAATTAGCTATAGTAAAAGTAAATAAAAGGGATATCTTATTTATAATAAAGTAATAGATAAGTAAAAACGCAAAGAAAAGTAAACTCCTAGGAAAAGCGTTAAATAATAACTATAAAAGGAAGCTAATAAAGTACCTACCTAGAATTAAAAGTTAAAGTTAAAGGCAAGTACCTAAATATACTTATGAATTTAACTAATAAGAATAGTAAAAATATACATAATATAATATTACTTAATTTAAAAGGAATATAATATAATATTATAAAGGCAGAAATAAATATATTAGATAAATAATAATAACTATTAAAGGCTAATTTAAATAACTAAATTAAGATATTATATAAATAAAACAGATTATTATAAAGGAATTTAATAAATAACTTAAGAATATACTACTAAAGTATTATATCTATAAGAAACCATTTTAAAAGAAATTAAGTCTTAAGCTATCTTAATATAAGATTATACTAAAAGATAAAAAGAACTTAAAATTCTTCCTTATTTACAACCTATTCTAAGATAAGCTTAATATATTTAGGGAATAAATAAATAATTTATTATAAAAAGGATATAATAAATTATTAAAATCCTTAATTAGATATATAATTATATTTATATTAAAACCTAACCTTTATAAGTTAAGACTTATAATAAAATATTAATAACTTAATTAAATAACTAAAAAATATAAAATATTATTATCTTTAATTAATAAACTTATAAAGTAATTATTTAACAAGAAATATTTTATTATATTTAATATTATATCTACTTATAATTATATTTAAATTAAGAAAAATTAAAAAATAAAAAATTACCTTTTAAATAAAATATAAATTATTTAAAGATTTAATGATATATTTTAGGTAAATTAATATACCTATAGTGTTTTAATATAAAATTATAAATATACTCTAAGAATACCTTATTATTTTTATAATTTATTACTTAGATAATATCCTTATCTTCTTTAATATAAAAGAAAAATATATAAATTATATCTATAAGATTTTAAAAGTATTATAAGATATTAATATATTAATTAAATTAATTAAAAATTATTTTTATTAGTCTAAGGTAATTTACATAAGGTATAAGATAAGAATAAATAACTAAATAATTATTATAATTATTCAATAGAAAGTTTTAATATTAATAAAACAAATATCATTCTTTTCAAGATTTACTAATTATTATTAATAATGTATTAAGAACTTTAATAAGATTATTATCTTACTTATAGAAATTACTAAAAAAGACAAATAATTTACATAAACTAAAAAGAATATAATAGACCTTTTAATAGCTTAAAGGAGTTATTATTAGTAACCTTATTTTAATAATATTTAAGCCTAATTAGTAAATTAAACTTAAAACTAATACTTTTAACTTTACCCTAGGAGGATAAATAAAATATTAATATAATAATAAAATATCATATCTAAGTATATTTTACTTTTATAAGATATATAAAGTAATACTTAATTATTATATAAATAATTATAATTATTAGAAGTAATAAAATTATTATAAAGTTTATTTATAATAGACTTTATAATTAAGTTATTCTTATTTAAAGAACCTTTAATTAGTAATTAGGTCTTCTTATTATAACTTTATTTGGGATATTATTAATTTTAATATATAGGTTATATTAAATAATACTATCTTAGATTTCCAGGGGTACTCCTATTTTAGTAAATATTTAGTAGAGTATATTATTAAGCCCTCAGTCAAATCCTTAGGTATTAAGTTTATTATCTAGGCTAAAGTTAATTTCTTTTCCCTTTTTAACTATAGTAATAATTTTATTACTTTTATTACTTCTTTATATTTTAATTATAAGTATAGGTTCTTATTACTTAAATTATAATTATAAGTTTTCTTGTTATTGTTTTTTCTATTTTAGTTTATATTCCTTTTTCCTTTTTATTTCCCTTTTTTAACATCCTAGGTTTTTTATTTTTCTTATATAATTAATTTTCTATCTTTCCTTTTTCTTATTTTTATCTTAAGAGTAAGTTTTAACTATTAGAACTGTATATCCTAAGATAGGTTATTATTTTAGTATAGTCTTTAAGAAGTATTTTTTATGTATCTCTTTCTTACTAAGAAAGGGTTGCTCACGTTGGTGATAAGTCTAGGGTCAGATAGGTCATATCTTGATCTAGTTATATTAGTAGTTTTAATTACTATTTAAGGTTTATTATCTTTTTTAATTATTTTAATTTTCTTACCTTTAGGGACTAATTTATATTTTTAGTTAGTTTTAATAGGTTTTTTGTATTCTTATATATAATATCCCTTCTTATTATAGTTATAGTAAGTAATTTTAAATTTAACTTTCTTAGTTATGTTACAACCCCAGCGGTTCCATCACGTATACCCCACATTTTCCACTAATTACCACAACCTCCGCTAAAGATAATCAGCACTAAGACTCTATAATCAGAGCTAATCTACTATAATTAGCATTAATCTACCTAGATTACTATTAATCTATTAATAACCTTACTAATTAATTAAGGATATACTTAATATATAGATTATATTTATTAGTACTTTTATAGAACTTAGCTTACTAGCAATTACCAAGACTTCTTTATCTTAATAAGTCTTATAAGTATTACTTAATTGTTAAGAGATATAATAATTAACCTACTTAGTTTAAATACCTTATATAATCTATAAATATAAACCTAATATAAATTAGTTTCCTTATTTAAAACCTTATTTATTATATATTAATAGCTCTTATTTCGAATATATTATATTAATAACTAAGTAATATTTTACTATTAAGATATCTAGTAATACTAGCCTAGCACCTCCTTATATTAAAGAGCCACTTAGTATAGCTCAAATAATAAGTAAAACCTATTAGATATATAATACTATTTATAATCTATAGGTATATATTAATAAATAAGATATAGCCTTAGCTACAAATAATAATAATAACCCTCCTAGAGGATAAGATATTAGGAAAGTACTAAAGCAACCTAAGCTAGAACCCTTTAAGGGATAGGCTATTAATATGATCCTATTTCTAACTTAACTAAAGGCCTACTTTTACCTATTTCTAATTAAATTAAATACTACTATAAAAAAAGTATTATATATTATACTATTAATTTAAGGAGATACTAAAGACTAGTTTAAATTTATTCTTAGGGATTATTTAAAAAATAAAGAAATTATATAAAACTAAGAAACTATTAATATCTTTATTAACTAAAATAACTTTAAAAGTATACTTAAAGATAACTTTAAAGTAATTAGTAAGGAATATTAAGTAGCTATTACAATTGTAATATATAGGTAAACTTACTTATATATAGCCTACTCTGCCAAATTCTAATAACTTACCTCTAAGACCTAGTAGCATAATAAAGCCCTTATAGAAATCTACTATAAAGGACTAAAAGAAGAGGTTAAGGATAAACTATATAAGGCAGACTAACTTAATCATATTATCAAATACATTACTATAGTATTTAAGATTAATAAAGGATAACATAAACGCAGAAAGAAGACGTCTATTAGAACTAGAATAAGATAAGGAAGCAGCTTTAACTTATATTACCGAAAGTAATAATATAATAATAAATAAAATAACTTTTAAAACTAAGCATAATAGTAGGGTAATTAAATAATACCTTATACAGAATATAAGTAAGCCCTATGACCTTAGGAGCCACCTAACCTGGTAATAGTAATAACTAATAATAAGATATATCTAAGGTTAAATATTATAACTGCAATAAACACGGATATATTGCATACAATTGCTCAGAAGTACGAAGACTAAGGGACCTAAACTAAGGTAAATAAACCCTAGGACTAATTAGACAATAAGACCCCTAAATAGCTATATATATCTAGATGCTAGGAATGACTTAAAGTGGCTATAAGATAGTTCTAAACTATTAAATTAAGTTTATAAAACCTAAACCTAAGGCTAAGCTAGGAAAGAAATAAACTAAGGAAATCTTAGAAGAAAAAGAAAATAATAAAGATTTTATTAAAATAAAACTAATAATAAATACTACTAGTAAAGTATAAAAGACCTTAATAAGAAGAAGTAATATTAAAATAAGTAATAAAAAAGAAGATAAAAGGTCAAAAAGGATAAAAGAAAATATATCTTAAAAAAGGAAAAACCTATATTATAAGAAATTTATAAATACCTAATAGGATTTTATATATAATAAGTAATAAATAAAGAAATTAATAATATTCCTATAAAGATAATTAAGTAATAAGATAGATTAACCCTTATAGCAAATACTAAGAAGGGATATATTAAGAAGTATAAAGCACTCAACTTTACTAAAGCTGCCTTATATAAAAAGAAAGAAGCCTTTAATAAAGAATAAGAAGTAGGAGATAGGATCTATACTTATTACTACTAGAAATCCTAACATATAAGATATAAAGGAGGTATAGTATAAGTGATTATATAATACCTTTATAAGAAAGATAAATAACTTAAAAATAAGTAGAAATAACTATATAAACTACTATTTAATAAAATTAGCATAAGAATATATCTTTTACTAAAAGATAAATATATATAAAAAGCTAAGAAATATAAGAATATTAAAGAAGTTAAAGAAATATATATTAAAGCCTATTATTAAGAAGATATTATAAATCTATTATATTAAGAAGTAAAGTTTAATAAGAATAATAATATAAAGACATTATTAATAAACCCTCTAATAGTTATTAATTCTTATTACTTAATTCTTAAGTATAAGTTTTCTTTTTATTATTCTTTTTATTTAAGTTTAAATTCTTTTTTTCTTTTAATATTTTTCTTTTTATTCTTAAGATTTTTTATTTTTTTTATATAATTAAATTTTTATTATTTATATTTTTCTTCTTTTAATTAAATATAGTTTTAAACTATTAGTATTATATAGCCAAAGATAGGTTATTATTTTAATATAATCTTAAGAAAGTACTTCTTAGGGGTTTCTTTCTTATTAAGAAAGGGATTATAAATATTAAGAAATAAGTTAAACTTTTTTATATATTTTATAGGTTTAGTTAAATTGTATTTATCTTTATTAATTATATTAATAGTTTTAATTATTATCTAAGGTTTTTTATCTTTCTTAATACTATTAATTTTCTTACTTTTAAAGACTAGTTTACATTTTTAGTTAATTTTAATAGGGTTCTTATATTCTTATTAATAATATTCCTTCTTATTTATAATATCCCTTCTTATTTATAATATCCCTTCTTATTTATAATATCCCCCATTGTAAGAACTTAAACTATACTAAAGCCTACTAAGTATAAGAAGAATTTCATACTTATAGGATTTTCCTTATATTTAGTCCTATAGGGAAAACTATAATAAATACTATAATATTATTATATTATAATATAATAAACTAGGAAATAAATTCTAAGGAACTAAGAATACGAAATATATTAAACTTATATAAGAAAGAGTACTTATAAAATAAGATAACTTAATTTATATCTAGGCCTATATTAAATAAGAAGTAGAAGATCTCATAGTACCTAAAGAACCCCTATAACAAGAGTTAGACTTAAGATAATATTCTTATTACCTAAATTACTAATAGATTTTATAAATCTCTCACATTAGAAATTACTATATATAATATATAATAGAAAAGGAGATAAATAACTACTTCTTAGCCTTAGTAAAAGAATATTAATATATTTAATCTTATCTTATTATTAATATATTAAAATACTAAATCTATAAATACTATAAAGGATTAAAGGTAATAATATAATTAGAGGTATATACTAAACCTAGAGAAAGAGTATTAGTATATATATAAAACTTAAAGTATATTATAAAATATTAAAAGTATATTTAAAAAGAATAGAAAGTTAATTAAGAACTTAACAAAACCTAAGAAGTCTAAGAGTTATAAGAATAATATCAAAAAAAACCTCTTAGAAAGTAATAAAGATATTTTGGAATAATTAAATAAGGAATAGCTATAATAAACCTTAGAGATAGTTAAAGATAAAAAAGAAAGACTTCTTATTGGTGGGGAAAAGGAAGATATTATCTTAGATTATAAAATAGGAGAAATAGCTTATAAGGAATATCTTTAAAGAATAAAAAAAAGAAATACCCCGATAATATTAGATTACCTATAGGGAAAAGGCATAGTAATATATAAGGTATAGCTAAAGGCTCTTAATTAATAAGATAATAAGATAAAATACTTATTTTTAGTAAAATATAATATAAGGTATTATATATAAGATTAAAAAATATAATAACCTTAATATTAAGTTATAATAAATTATATAACTATTATCTTAAACCTTTAGATTTAATTAAATAAGTAGTCTTAATTTATAAATATAAAAAAGATATTTCCCTTAGCCTTAATAGGCTAAATACCTTTTCTATTATTACCCTCTTAAGGTAATTATTACTAAGGCTTTAACCCTAAAAAGCTATATTAAAATAAACTAAAAACCCTAATTTCTATTATAAGATATATTATTATATAATTAATATTAATAATAATTAATTTAGCCTCAATTTTCTAATTTATATAATTAATAATTACATAAGTAATTATTTAATAAATATTAATAGTATTAATATTAGAAAATCCTAGGTTTATATTTCTTTTTTTATTATTATAAAATTATAAGTAAATACTTATTATATATTAATAAATTATAACTAATATAATAAGTTATTTTTATAATTTTTAATTACTAAGTATAGCTTTAGAATATTAATCAAAATATGTCTTTTATTAGATATATTATAAGCTAAATAAAGATATTAAAAAGCCTAATTAATTACTTAAAGTAAGGTTATAATTTATTAATATAGCAGTAGGCCTTTATTAATAGTATTATATTAGGTAGTAGTAATAATCTATATTAGGTATAATTTATAAAGTTAAAATATATAATCTTAGTAGTTTAATTTATATTATAAATATTTTATTATAGGAATTACAGGCTATTTATTATAAAGTAAAGAAGTAAAAATAAGAGAGGAAAGAAAGAGAAAAAATTAAATTAGGAAAAAAAGGTTTTAGTATTTAAGGAAAAACTATAAATATTAGCTAACTAAGGCTAGCTTAGCAGATTAATAATAAATTAGATTAAGTTATAAGATAATATAGTAAGAGAAATATATATTAAGGATAAACATAATTAAATAATACTTAGGGGAATTTATTAATAATTACCTTAATAAAAAGGGATATAATAATAATAATTATAAATATATATATTAAAATATAGTAGAAAAAATTAAATAATAATTTCTTTCTTTTAAGTTCATATATTAGCCTTAAAAGATATATTTAAATATCTTTTAGATTTAATATAATTTAAATATTTATTACCTCTTAGTAAGTAAAGGTTTATTAAGTTAATATTATTATAATTAACTACCTTATTTATAGTCTAAACCTAGCTATATATAACCTAGCTAAAAAGTCTTATTTACCTTTTAACTAGCCTTAATTTTCCTTTTATATCCTACTTTAAAGATTAATTTTTTATTAACCTTTATAAATATTATATCTAAATTATCTATTATACTTTTACTTTTAAGTTAGCTAAATACTAAGTAATAAAGAGTATATTATACACTTATTAGTAAGTAATTTAATTTAACTTCTAATTATAATTAGTAATAGTATTATAATTATATTAATATAATACGTAAAAGAAGTTTATAAATTATTTACCTAACCTTTATAAGCCTTATTTGATAAAAGGATATAATACAATTAAAAAAGATTTTATATATAATAAGAAAGATAAAGGTAATATTCTGTATATAAAAACTCTAAAAATTAAAAATACCTAGGATTATATAAAAAGTATTAATTATATTAGGCTAATAATCTTTCATTATAAAATCCTCCTACTTATATAGCCTTACCATACTCTAAGTAATAAAGTATTTCTTAATTTTAAGATAAAGAATCTTAGTAAATTAAAAGAGAAGTTGTTTATAGGGGTAAATCTAACCTAGAAGGAGAAGAAGTTTATTAAGGCCCTTTACCTAGGCAACTTATATAATAAGTAGCTTAAGGCCAGCTGGTAGCAGGCTAAGGAGGTATTAGAGAAGACTAAACCCTTATAAGGATATATATTAGGTTTACTAGATTAGCTAAATATTAATATGTTATTAATATAAATAGGGGATATATTATTTATAATAAGGTATTAAATAAGTAAAAAGTAAAAATAAAAATAACTTAGATTATTAAATACTTTAGGATTATATAAAGAATTAATACTATAATACTTAATACTAAACATATAAATAAAAAGAAAATATTTAAATATTTAAATTAATTTGTGGATTAAATAAAGTTTTATTAATTTAAAAGTAGCTAAAGTTATTATAAAAAAGAAATAAAAACCCTACTTATTAATTAATATAAACGAATAACTATTTAATTATAATAATACATTTATAAATTAAAAGCTTAATTATCTTAAGGTCTTTATTTAAGGAAAGAATTAAAAAATACATTTTAATATCCTTTTTTTAAATATAAAGGACCCTTTTTATTTATATTATCCGTTCTTATTTATAATATCCCTTCTTATTATAGTAATAATAAGTAATTTTAAATTTATCTTCTTTAACTATTTTAATAGTTATTAATCTTATATTAGTATTATATAAGGTATTACTTTAATATTTCGTTCTTTTATTTATATTATAATAAGGTTTATTTCCTTATTATCCTTAGTAGTTTTAATTATAATAAATTCTCTATTAAAACTATATATTATTAATTTTAATAGTTACACTTATATAATTAATTAATATATTAGGCCTAGCTTTCTTATAAACCTTTACTTATATTATTTCCTTAAGTCTATTAAAAATACTAATATAGAAGGTTTTTAATTTTAGCCTAGCTTAATAATTAACTCAAGGGATTTAATTGTATATTTTAATATAAATTTAATTTATTAAAGTATTTTAATTTTCTTTTTTTACTTAACCTTTCTTATTACTTAACCTAAATACTTATTGTATAGCTTTCTTAAATTTTATATATTTTTTATAAATTTAAAAGGTTTAAGGTAACAGTTTATCTTTTAATATAATAGTTATTTCCTTTAATATAGGTTAAAACTATTAAGTAATATTACTTCTAAGGTATCTTAAAGTATGTATAATTAAATTATTATTATTTACAAACTATTTTAAGACATAGCTTATATAAGCTTAATATTAAGTAAGAAAAATAGCTAATTTAAGAGGGTTTTTATTAAATAATTTAAATATATTAGGTTTAAGAATTTCCCTTATTTCTTTTTTAATATAATAATAGTAATATTATATATTTCCTAAATAATATTTTAATAGTTAATTACTTATTAGGCCTAAGGTTTTATGATATTAGTAAGGGCTTACCTAAGGTTATTTATTTTAATAGTTATATTAATTAGCTACTAATATAACTAAGTATTATTAGAGTTAATACTACTTATAGTATTATTATTTACATTATAGTTATTATTAATAAACACTAAAGTAGTATTAGATATAATATATTATTAGATAAAACTAATATAAGTAGCTATTAAATATATATTACTTAGTATTATATAATATAACTTAAATAAGTGCTATTAATATATAATAATTAGTATTTAATTATAAATAAACTAAGTTATATTAGGTTTATTATTAGCAGATTATATAAGGTATATAATTAAGCTTATTAAAGTATTATATCTCCTAATAGTAGATTTAATATTTATTAGGCTTAATTAATATAAACAAGTTTTATTAATAGCCAATAAGCTAGAATTTATAAAAGTATAAATATATATATTTTATATACTTATAGCTATAAAGTACTTAGAGGTATTTTATTAAGGACTAAGATATTAATTCTTAAGGCTTAGATTAAAAATTTAGTATTTTAATTTCTTTATAAATAGTTAAAACTAAAGGACTAAAAATGAATCCTTTAGTTTATATATAATCAGTAGAATAAGTAGGGATTATTATAAAGTATATATATTATAACTACAAGGGTTATAATATTATATTTATATTATTTAGCCTTTATAATTTCTATTAATAAAGCTAAGATAACTTCTCCTTATAATAATCCCGTTCTATTTAAATTATTTACATTATAATACTTTAAGATTAAATTACTATGAACTATTAATAATTTTATAAAATTTGGCACTGAGATTATATACATTTTTTATTAAGTTATATAATTATATTTAATATAAAAATTATATTTATTAATACTTTTATAATCTTAGTTTATTATATTATAATTCTAATAGTTTATTACCTATATTATTTATTTATTTTTTAAGTATATTAAGCTTATCTTAAGATAAGTTATAAATAAAAAAGAATTTTAGGCTTTTTTTATTTGTTATTATAATTTTAATAATATAATTTATATATTTAAAATAACTTTATATTTAAGTCTTCTTAAAATAATTTTATATAAATATATTACTTTAGTAATATATTTTTAAGTTATTTACTAGATTTCTTTATAATAATTTATTTTATATATTTGATATCTTAATGTAATTACTTAAATTATCCTTTAAGAGTTATTATTATTTATTTAATATATTCTATTTTATCTTTATAATACTTTTATTATATTCTTATTAAAATAAGTAATTTTTTATTATATTTATTTGTATTTCTTTTATTAGTTAAAGTTTAAGATCTTATATTATTATTATTTAAAATAATTAAATTATTTAAAAGGTAGTTTTTATAATTTACCTAGTTATTTCTTTAGTTAAATTATAAGTTATAATATAATAATTATAGGTATTTAAGTATTAAGTTATATTTTTATATTAAGATATTATTAAAGTAAATACCTTAGTCTTTTCTATTAATAAATACTTTAAGATAATTAATCTTCTTAATAATAATTTTATATTTATAATTATAAGTATTTTTATTTTTAT
The DNA here is from genome assembly GCA_019191175.1 of Fusarium veterinarium. NCBI lineage: Eukaryota > Fungi > Ascomycota > Sordariomycetes > Hypocreales > Nectriaceae > Fusarium > Fusarium veterinarium. Next base: position 22,539 of record JAHARR010000202.1, read on the forward strand.
TTCTTATTAAAAATAATTCTTTTTTATCTTTTTATAATAGCCTTAGTGTATTAATTATTTTAAGGGAAATAAAGATTATATTAGCTTTACTATTTATAAGTATACTTAATTCTTTACCCTTAATTTTAATTCTTAGATTTAGGTAGGTATTTTAATTTATATATATTATTATTCTTGGAGCTTTTTTAAGAAGTTTATATTTCTTTATTTTTCTACTTATATATTATTATTTTATAAATAATATATCCCTTTTCTCTATAACTAGTTTATATTATATTTACTTTTAGTATAAATAATATTATTAGGATAATTATTTTTATTATAACCCTAATAGTTTTATTATATATATATACCTTATATTTTTCACTAATTACTAGACTTCCTATTAAAGATAATTAATACTAAGACTTTATAATTAAAGCTAATTTATTCTAATTAGTATTAATCTATCTAAATTACTACTAATTACTTAATAACCTTATTAATTAATAATAATCTTCTTAGTACATAAAATATAATTATATATACTTTTCTATATTCTAGCTTATTAATTATTTATAAAACTACTTTATATTAATTAAGCCTAATAAATATTAAATTTATTATTAAGAGATAGAATACTTTAATAAGCTTAGTTATATACCCTGTATAATCTGTTAGTAATAAACCTAATATAGCTTAGTTTATTTATAATTAGAAATTAATTATTATATATTTATAGCTCTTATTTAAATTATATTATATAAAACTAAGTAATATAAATATAATAGCTACTTATCTTAATCCTACCTAGTAATATACTATATTTAATACTGCCTTAATACTTCTTAATAATAACCAGGATATAAATAATAACTCTAAGAGTAGTATTTACTTTAATATTACTTAGTTATACTAGTAGATAATTAATATAACTATTAAAATAAATAAACTTAGGTAAGCCCTTACTAAAGCTATAGAACTATAGGCCTAATAGGTAGCTAATTACTAGAATATTATTTAAAAAATATATAACCTTATTACTATTATAATTAATAGAAAAGAAATAAAAGGAATCCTTAAACTTAATATACTTAAACTATTTAGAAAAAACCTTACTAGACTAGCTACTTTTTGTATTTAATACTTAGCTTATATAAGTTACTTCTTAAATTAGTTTATAAATAATAGTAAAGGAGTATATATACTTTAAGATACCTTAAGGGTAATATTCCCTAGTAGTTTTAATACATATTAAAAGAAATAACTATTATATTAGAAGATAAACTATTACCTTAAATATTTTAAATTTATTATAAGTATATTAAATTTAAAAAAGCTACATAATAAGTATTTAAATTAATTAATAAGAAAAGCTAGGTAAAAAGAAAAATTAAAATACTTTAATAAATTAAATTTATATTAAAATATATAATTAAATCCCTTTAATTAGCTATTAAGCTAAGCTAAAATTAAAAACCATTTATATTACTTTTTTTTAATAGACTTAAGAAAATAATCTAAGTAAAACTTTATAAAAAAGTTAAATTTAAAATATTACTTAATTATATAAGTAAAGCTATTAAAAGTAATAATATATAATTTTAATTATAACTAAAGTAATTAAAAGTAATAAGGAAACAAACTATATTATAATATAAATTAAAAAAGAAAATAATGAGTTAAGTTAATACTAAGTATAATATAAAACTAGGACTAATAGCTATTCAAATAGTAAAATAAAATAAGTCCAATATTACTTATTATAAGTATAATAAGAAGGGACATTATAGAAAAGAATATAAAAACCCTATTAAGAATAACTAGAAATATAAACTAGTTTCTAAAGGTAAGAAAATTAATATTATTAAAAAAGATAATTAACCTTAAATAGTAATTAGAATTATTAATATAACTTATAAAAATAAATATAACTTACTTAAACCTATAAGATATATTAAAAACTTTAACTTATTTCTTAATATTCATATCTTTTTCTTTAATAAGAAAAAAACCTTTAAGAAATACTTTCCTAAGATTATATTAAAATAATAACTTATCTTAGGCTATATAATATTAATAATTTTAAGTTATATCTAATTAAAAGAAGAAGAATAAAAGTAATAAAGAATTGATTATATAAAAAGAATAAAGATTTTTAAAAATAATATAAGAAATATAAAAAGAAAAAAGAAATTAAAACTTAAATAAAAAAAATAATAAAAAGAAAATGTATTATTAAAAACTAAGTAATAAGAATTAATACCTTCTAAAGAAATAAAGAAAACTAATAAAAAGGATAAAGTTATAATTATGATAAAAAAAGAAGAAAAAGTAAACCTTAATTTAGATAATAAATTAAATATTAAATATTTAATAAATAAGATTTATATAAGAATTACTATAAGATAATTAAACTAATATATTAATAATCCTAATTACCTATATATTTATATACTTTTAAAGGACTTTAATATTATAAAATTTAAATATTAAAATAAATTAATAACCTAAGATATTACTATTATACTATAATATAATAAATTTAACAATTATATTTAGGCTAATAAATATTAGAAATATATAAAACTAATTAGAAATAATTTATTATAAAATAAGATAATAATATTTATATTTTGGCCTATTTAAAGAAAGCACTAAAAGCTTTACCCTAAAACCTTAAAAAAAATATTTAGGCTAAAAAGGACTTAAAGAGGTATTTAAATTACTTAAATTATAAATAAATATTATAGATGTTATATATATAACATTACTGCCTATAATACTAATAAGATAAAATAATAAATAATTATTTCCTAGTATAAGTCTAAGAATATTAAGAATAAAAACTTTACCTAATTATTAATATAATTAGGTATTAAGTTATAAAAAGATATAAAAGATCTTTAATAGTAAAACTAAAAGCTTATATAAAGATATAAGAATAAGCCCTAGCATATATTTAAAACTCTTAATATATTACTTAATAGAGATAATATATATGATAAGAAAGTAAAATAATAGAAGATATACTATTTAATAAAGAACTAAGGTAAATTCACTAAAGATTACCTAACAGAAGAAAGAACTATCTTAAGATAAATAAGATAATATTTAATAGCTAGATAAATAATAGCTATAAAAATAACTAAAAGAATTTAAAAAGGAAATAAAGAACCTCTTATTAAAGAAGAAAAAGCAGATATTATCCTAAATTATAAAATAAGAAAAATAAAAACTACCTATTAGCTACAATTAATAACCTAAAGTAAATACCCTAATAATATTAACTATATTAAGAGTAAATATACTATAAGTTACCTATAGTAAAAAGGTATATACTATCTATAATAAAGTAATAAATAAATAAGAATATAAAGGAAAATAAACTCCTTAAAAAAGCTATAAAAATAATATAAAATATAAATTAAATAACTTATTTATAATTAAAAGTTTAAATTAAAGGTAAATAGCTAAATATACTTATAGATAATAAAGCTAATATAAATATAATTTCCCCTAAAATAATTAATAAATTAAGGCTATTATAAAGAGATAAAAAAAAATTATATATAATAAAAAGTAAAAAAGAATATACCTATAATTATAAAAATAAAATTAATAATAAAGAAATTAATTATCTTAAAGTATTTATTAATGAATAAAACTAAGATATTAATTTTAATATTATCCTAGAATAAAAATATAATTTAATACTTAGATATTTATAACTATTATATTATAACCTATAATTTAACTAGAGAACTAGCTAGGTAAATTATAAAAAGTACCTTTTAAATATTGCCAACGGCATTAAAATAAGATAATAAAATAAGGTATTTATTTTTAATATAATATAATATAAGGCATTATATATTATATTAAAAAATATAATAACCTTAATATTAAGTCTTAGCAGATTATATAACTACTGCGTTAAACCTTAAGATTTAATTAAATAAGTAGCCTTAATTTATAAGTATAAAAAAAATATTTTCCCTATCCTTGGAAGGCTAAATACCTTCTTTATTATTATCCTATTAAGGTAATTACTATTAAGGCTTTAATACTAAAAGGCTATATTAAAATAAGCTAAGAACCTTAACTTCTATTATAAGATATATTATTATATAATAATTATTAATAATAATTAACCTAGCTATAACTATTTAATCTTAGTAGTTAATAACTATATAATTAATCCTCTAATAGATATTAATAGGCTTAAGCTTAAGTATATCCTTATTTTATATTCCTTTTTATATAGTATTATAAAATTATAAGAAAATACCTATTATATATTAATAAATTACTACTAATATAATAAGTTAACTTAATAATCTTTAGTTATTAAATATAGCTTCTCAGTATTAAGGAACATATATCCCTTATTAAATATATTATAAGCTAAATAAAGGCATTAAAAGACCTAGTTAATTACTTAGAATAAGGTTAAGGTATATTAAGGTAATAATAGGCCTTTATTAATAGTATTATATTAGGCGGAAGTAATAGCTTATATTAGGCATAATTTATAGAGTTAAAATATATAGTTAAGTTAATTAAATTAATAATATAAATATTTTATTATAAGAATTGAGGGCTATTATATGGTAAAGGAGGGGAAGTAAGAGAGAAAAAAGGAAGAAAAAGGTAAATTAAGAAAAGAAGGTTTTAGTATTTAGGGAAAAACTATAAATATTAGTAAATTAAGGCTAGCTTAATAAGTTAATAATAAATTAGATTAGGTTATAAAATAATATAATAAGAGAAATATAAGTTAAGGATAATTATAATTAAATAATGCTTAAGAATATATAATTATAGATATATTTAAAAATACCTTAATATCTTTATAATTTTTTTTTTCTTTTTTTAAGTTTATAAGTTAGCCTTAAAAGATATATCTAAGTATCTCTAAAGTCTAATATAATTTAAATATTAATTACCTCTTAGGAGGCAAAGCTTTATTAAGTTAGTATTATTATAATTAGCTGCCTTAATTGCAGCCTAAACCTAGCTGCATATAAGCCAGCTAGAGAGCCTTACTTGCTCTTCAGCTGGCCCTAATCTTCTTCCTGCAACCCACTTCAAAGGTCTTGGATAGACCGCTGCAACCTCATACCACGCTTCAATCATCCAACACGCTTCCACTTCTAGGTCAGCCAAAGCCTAAGTACTAGAGACCGCCCTGCAAACTTACCAGTAAGTCATCTAATCCGACTTCTGATCGCAACTGCTAACAGCATCACAGCTATACTGTCATGATGCTCCGAAGAAGCCTACAGCCACCCAAATGCAATAAGGCTTATCTGACGAAATACCATAATATAATCTATAAGATTAAGTAAGTTATTAAGAAAGATAATTACAGTAAGCTTTATAATATAGTAATAAAAATCAGAAGAGACTAGGGAAAGGAGAATAATACTAGCTATATTAAATTAGCACTCTTTAATTATAAGATCCTCCTGCTTATATAGCCTTACTATAAGCTAATTTCTAGAGGCTTCCTTAATCTTAAGATAGAGGAACTTAGTAAGCTTAAAGGGAAGTTACTTAGAGGGATAAATCTAAGCCGGAGGGAGAGGAAATTTATTAAGGCCCTTTGCGGCAGCTTATATAATAAGTAGCTTAAGGCCATTAGAGAGCAGGCCAAGAGGGTACTAAAGTTAACTAAATAACTGCAAGGATAAAATAGGGGTAATTATAGGGTTTTTAGAAGGAAAATATATTAGGTTTTATATAAATTTAGTTACCTAAAGTTAAAGACTATTAATATTAGTAATATCAATAGGGTTAAATAGGTTATAGAATATAATATATAACAAATTTAATAGATTAGCTAAATATTAATATATTATTAATATAAACAGGGGATTTTTATAATATATTACTTAAATAATATTTTTATTTTCTTTAATATAAAACAAAAATATATAAAATATATTTAAGTGTTATTTAATTATATTTATCCTTAATATGCGTTTCTCTTATTATGTTGTCTTATAACCTAATCTAATTTATTACTAATCCTTTTTTATACTTATAGATTAAGGCTACTTATTTAATTAGATCTTAAGGTTTAAGGTAATAGCTATGTAATCTGCTATAACTTAATATTAAGGTTATTATGTTTTTTGGCATAGTATATAATGCCTTATATTATGTTTTACTGAAAATAAGTATTTTATCTTAATATCTTATTCATTAAGAGCCTTTAGCTATACCTTGCATATTACTATATAGGTATTTTAACTTTAAATATAAAATATATTTATAAGGTTTTAAAAGTATTATAAGATATTAATATATATATTAAATTAACTAAAAGTTATTTTTATTAATTTAAGAGAACTTACCTAAAATATAAAATCTTATATAGTAAGAAAAAAATAAATAAATAAAATATTACTTTTATAGTAAAATATAGGGCTTTAATATTAATAAAAGTAATATAGTCCTTCTTAGGATTTATTAATTACTATTAAAGATTTATTTAGAACTTTAATAAAATTAATATCTTATTTATTAAAATTACTAAGAAAGATAAATAATTTTAATATATTAACAAAGTATAAAAAGCCTTTAAATAACTTAAGAAAGCTATTACTAATAAACCTATCTTAGTAATATTTAATCTTAATTAGTTAATTAAGCTTAAAACTAATACTTTTAGCTTTACCTTATAAGGATAAATAAGATAATAATATAATAATAAGGTATTATATCTAATTACTTTTTACTTTTATAAGATATATAAAGTAGAACTTAATTACCTTATATATCATAAAGAATCTTTAGCTATTATTAACTATTTTAAGGAATTTTAATATTACCTTAGAGGTAGTAAATACTACGTTAAAGTATTTATAAGTTATAAGAATATTACCTATTTTATAATTATCTAAGAACTAAACTAATAATAATTATATTAAATTAAATACCTTTATAAATTTAACTTTATAATTATATATTATAAAAGAATTAAAAATAAGTATATAAATACTATTAGCTAAAGACCTAATTATAATATAGGTATAATTAAAACTAAAGAATAACTCTTAAAATTTTACTAAAAAGGAGAATATTAATTTATATAACTTAATACAATAATAGTAAGGATAATTAAATAATAAAGAGCTCTATAAGTATAAAAATATAACTTCCTTTATAAGTTTTATTTATATCCTTTATATAAATACTAAGGGCATATAATAGCTTTTTAACCCAATTATCTTACTTATAATTAATATAATATTATAAATATTTTTTACTACTTAGTTTATTTATTTTATTTATTTATCTACTCATAATCTGAAGGCTATTATAAGTTAGTAATTTACTTTTATATAAGCTATTAAGGCTTACTAGAATTTATTAGTAAATATTATTCTTTTATTTATTACGATTATAAGAGGTAGTTGTTACGATTCGTGCCCGTAACAGCGTTGTAAGGCCTCTATAAGGCAGCTGTAGCACACCCATGATTGCTTGCATAGCGATTATGGCCCGATCTTTTGCCCTGTGGTTTAACGGCTTGTGCAACCGTTACATTCCTCTCTTATACTATTAATATTAATATTATAACTTTAACTTTTTAGCTTTAGGTAATTAGACTTATATAAAACTTAATATATTTTCTTCTTATAAACCCTATAATTACCCCTCTTTTATCGTAGATATTATAGGATAAGTTACTAATCTCCTTTAATAAAAGCAGTACCTCTATTGCCTACTTCCTAATATTATAAAGCTACTTATTATATAAGCTGCTATAAAGGGCCTTAAAGAACTTATTCTGCCTCCTTTATGAATACCTTTTATTTAATATTTATTTAAGAATCTTAAGGCTTTATATTTTAGTAGTAAAAAAGGCTTTATATTATATTCTTTTATTGAATAAGGCTTATTAGGCCTAGGTAGCTATAGGCTTTTTTAAAGTATAATAATAAGGCAGCTATAATACTATTAGTAGTTATAATTAAAAGGGGAAGTTAAATTAAATAACTTACTGCCTAGTAAATAATTAAAGCATTGTATGCTATAAGGGTTAATAAAAAACCTTTAAAGTAGGTTATAGAAAGAAGGTTAGGACCAGCTAAAGAGCAAGTAAGGCTTTCTAGCTAGTATATATATAGCTTAGTTTAGGCTATAAGTAAAATAGCTAATTATAATAATATTAACTTAATAAAGATTTATTTATTCAAAGATAATAAATATTTCATTTATCTTAGACTTTAAAAATACTTAAATATATCTTTTAAGGTTAACTTATGAACTTAAAAAAAATAATAATAACTATTTTAAGGTTTTAGTAACTCCTTCGTATTTATATATATAAAATTCTTAGATAAAGTTTTATAATTCTCCTAGGATTTCCTTTATTACTTCTACTTATATTTATCCTAAGATTTATATGTTTTAGGTAAATTAGTATTCTCTCTCTTTGTAACGGTTGCACAAGCCGTTAAACCACAGGGCAAAAGATCGGGCCATAATCGCTATGCAAGCAATCATGGGTGTGCTACATGTGACGGTTGGGTTTCCAAACAGGTAAACTAGTCCGTACTAGGTTTATGTTTGCAGATGGCGTAGGGCGTGATGCTGAGCGATGCGAAGTGTCACGTCTCTTAATGATCAAGTAATGCGTGTTAGGCTTTATTGATGTAAAGATGCTTTATTGATAGCTGGTGAGCTAAGTTCTATGAAAGTGCTAATGAATGTGTTCTATATACTAAAGATGGTTGTATGGGAGCGACGCGACATGAGGTCGTCGTCGGTCCTGGGACGACGCGGTCCTGGAGCGCCGTCGTTCCTATACTTGTCGGTCCTTGTCTGGTTGGTTGCTAGGGTGGAGTTTTTGTGGGGTACATGTGACGTAACCACTGAGATCGTAACACTACAGCTGCCTTATAGAAGCCTTACAGCGCTGTTACGGGCACGAATCGTAACACTCTTTATTCTTTTCTAATACTTATTATTTTACTTTTATAATACTAGTATTATACTCTAATTATTAATTAATTATATTTACTTTTTTATTCTTAAATCCTTTATAATAAATAATTTTAAAACTAAATTTATAGAAGTACTTTATATAATATAATTATTATTAGTTAAGTTTATATATTATAATAAAGTATAAAATATTTTAGTAATTAACATAAACCTTAACCTAGTATTTACTTCCTATTAGGTAGTTAATAATTATTAAGAATTCCTTATTATAAATTAGGTAATTAAGTTTTATTTTATATAGCTTATAAGAGTAAAAAGTGATAAGATATAATTTCCTTATATTATCGTATTAATTAATTTATCTTCTTAAAGAAAAGTTTAATAAATTTATTTCTAATTTAATTCTTTTATTTAAATTAAATATTACTAATAAAGGTTTACTAAGAATTACTTATTTAAGTTTATTAAAGGCTTATTTGGCGGCCGCCTCGAAGTAGGCTAGGAAGGCTGGGGTCGAATTGAACGCATTGGGGCGACCCTAATTTCTCTCGCTTGAATGCTGTTGAGTAACTGCGGTAGAGCGTCCCGTATTTACTGGTACGTCTGCTCTTGTTGCCTCGAAGTTCTCCGTTCTGCCTACTGCGTCAGCACCTGGGATAGCCCTAGCAGTGCGGATAGCCCGTGGCGATGAGCGAATTGGAGAGCCCGCTGAAGAGCTTGCTCTCGAGTTAGAGTTCTAGCAATAGTAATCGGAACAGCGAGGCTATTTTGATGATTGTCACGATCAGGTAGAAGAAGTATTTGTGGGAGCCTCCAGTGTTGTCTTTCGTAATGCCTCGTTGTCGGGCGGCGGACTGTTGTCCAAGATGGTCGTGGAAAAACGACAAGGTGAGGTCAAGTATGGGCATACATAGGAACCCCAATATGCAGCATCATCAATAACTATGAAGAGGGGTAATCCAAGCCCTACTTCAGCTGTTTGGTGTGCCATTGGGTGGTTGTGAGGAGGACCAACAATAATTGCCAGGTGTTGTGTTGTGCTGGGAAATGAGGTCTGTTGCCGGCTTGTGAGTCCAAGTGCTGACGTTTGAACCTGCCTAGGACGATTGTACCTTAGTTACCACTGCGCGCCCTGCCTTCTCGCTCGTGCCGGCCGGGCGTACGATGTGAGGTACATGTGTCAGGGATGTCCCGTGAATGAATTGTGTGTGAGATGGATTTGTGCATGAAATGTGGGATGCACTGTTAATGAATTGTGTGTGAGATACATCAGCTATGGCGCACGCGTATCGCGTATCGCGTGTTGGGCCTCCTGTGACACGTGACGCGTAGGGACGCCTTTTCTGCAGCTCCAACCATGCGCGCTCGCTTCAACTCCGAGCTCCTACCAACTCCGAGCTCCTACCCGTTTCCACAAACGGCACTGTTAAGGACCACGCGATAGTTAGGCCTCGACGCTCTTGCCCATGCTCTCCCCGTCATTTTTTTCGGCAACCATACCAGTCCGCATCTTGGTAGAACACAGCAACTGCGCAGCATCTTCCAGCATCTGCTGAATGACCAAGGGCGTGCCGAATCTTGCCGTATAGAATGAGCAGATGACGACCGAGGCCCAACCCAAGCAAAGCAGGACACCCAATGCGAGGGAGATGAACTTGCACCATCCTGCCAGTCTCGCATCACCGGTCGCCGGCTCAAAAAGTAGTGACCAGGTCCAGGTCAAGTACATCGTACGAATCGAGACGCAGACAAACACCATCGCTATCCCGCCAAACGCCGCATACGTGAACATCCTTCCTCGACTTCCATTCATTCTGGTCACCGCAAAGACCGGCACAGCACCCCAGATCATCAAAACAAGGAGTATCGTATCAAGGATAAGGTATCCCAAGACCTCCCTTGCTTCCTTCTCCAGTCCCAAATCAATCAAGGCCGGCCAAAGCTGGTTTTGAGTACACCATGCCAGAAGGCTTGGCGCCGCTGGCACGCCAACCAGGAAGGTCAACTGGATGACGAAGAGCACGGATGCAAGCATGTATCGCCCAAACCGCGACAGAGGAGTAGTGGCGTCCGGGAAGGGGTCTCTGTGGATGGACCAAAAGACAAACTTTCTGTCCCGTTGGCGAGCCATGTCAACGGCCTCGGTTGTGTTCTTTTTTACTAGTGGACAGCCAGGTCAATATGCTTCTTGTCTAGATACGACAAGTTGTCAAAGTAGGCATAGGCGAGGAAAATCTGGTGCAATGGCTGTGGCTGAATGAGAAATTGAAGCCAGTTACGTGTCTGCTGTCCTGATGCTCACCTCGACCGATTGTTACACCAATATTTATGCCCAAAGGCCCTGTTGCTCGGCTGTGTCGGGGTCGAACCACGCAGTTGCGTAACGTACCGTCAATACAGCTCAAAAGTGACGCTTCATCCCGTGACAATATGGACCAGAAGGCGCGGCGGCTACAGGACTTTCGGGACCGTTCTTGTTTTATGAGTAGATCTCACGTTGCTTCTCGCTATGAGAAGCGACTACCTTGATGCACCAGAGTACTGTCACAATTCTGGCCAGTATAGCCCCGGCCCAGATCGGGAGGTGCTTCCATTTAAACAAAAAATCCGTAAGCATAAGCCTGGATATGAATTAAAAGTTGTGGTAAAGCTCGTGTAGCTGTTCGTTATGCGTATGGACCTCAGCGGTTGTTCTCCTGGTATGTTGATCCAATAGTTAGCAAGAGAAGCTCAGGATTGTTCGTCAGCCTAATTTGAACATCATAAAGAATAAAGCCAAGTGTGGGCAGTTAGTGGTTTTAAAAACGCATCAGTCCTAAAATTGCGCATGGTTTAGAATACCCTATACGAATGACACGAACCAGCTCTTGGAGAACAATGACGACGCTGTCATATCATTCGAAGACCTTGCACGCGATTATGAAAGCGTAGAGGTAGTAGAAATCTTAAATGGAAATGCGCAGTCATTATTGCTGATCCTCACGTTTGTGGGACTTCTATGCCGGATTTTGCATGTGAGCTGGAAACTGCAGTACAAATCACAAAATAAAAGCGGAATACTATAAATAGATCAAAGGCGGATACGCCGATAACATTATCGATAGACCGAGTTCGGCAGATAAGCCGATAAGCACGGCGCCACCCACAATCTCCAATCGCACATCACATCCAACTCCGGCGAATGGAACCAGAACCAAACAAACGAATTAAAAACTGGCTAGCAAGCTGCGACCACCCAGACAACGAACGACAACAACCGGGCAAGAAACGAAAGCTACGTGATCAAAACCATCATCTCCCTTCACCGGAAAAGTCGACAAGCGAGTCAGGTTCATGCACCTGATTCATGTCGATCATCAGGCTATCTACTGTCACTGACATTGCTACCACTGCGCATCCTTTTCGGACTTTGTCGCAACTTCTTGCTGCCTGTTTGACCGTGTTTTGATAGAGCGGTTTGGAGGCAGGCTGCAATTGACATGCGGGTTAGGTCTTTACAGGCGTGTAAAGCGACGTACTGGCCAGCAATACAGGCTTCGATAATTTCACAATCCATGCAGACCATATATCTGTCATAAATTCGTTTCTGGGCTGTTTTATGTTTGGCATTAAGGTATTGTGATGATAATATAAATGTGTTATTTATTGGTTATCATTGCTTTGCTGCGCCATGAACACGCCGATTAGATAAGAGAAGAGTTTATTCAGCCAATCGCTTAAGGCTACCCTATATCTAATAATTTTTCCTCTTGCACTACACCAAACAACTCTCTCCTGTAAAAATTCTTTCTTGGCACGCACTGTTAGTGCAGTGCTAGGAGCGGGATTTTCTGCAGGCC
>JAHARR010000203.1:0-11684 GCA_019191175.1 Fusarium veterinarium
GGTCGTTTGTTGTGCGCTTGTTAAGGATCTTGGTGCAGACAGGGCCACTTTCTTAACACTTGTATGCCAAGAAAGTGCGATGACAAAGGAAGGTGATGTCTTAGCATGTCACCCTGCGGCTCTACTCCTCTAAGGTGAACATTGGGCTTGAGTCACTTGATCATCTCAACCTCTTCGCTATTCCCCAAAGAAACCATGACACTATCCCACGAGGCCTTATCACGCAACTCAATGTTTTTGCCGGGCAACTTTATTTATCATCTTACAGCGATTATGTCCAACTGTGTGATTCCCTAGGTCTTGCGTGGAAGGCTCCCGATGAATCCATCGCGCTTGGGCCTAACGGATTTCTTCCACCAAACACAACAGGAAGTAGCTTCAGCAACAATTCAGGGCTCTCGAAGAGTTCTGTAGGGTTTTTAAATGTCCTCATGTCTATAATAAGACAGGAGTGCGACCTGATTGGGTGGACGCACATGGGCAGAATCTTGGAAGGAGTCAGGCTGCACGAGGAAGAATGGATAGATACCCAGAGCTAGATTTGATATTCGTAAAGATTCTTAGCAGAGAACATATAGGAAGCTGACTAAGGTCTGGGAAGGTCAAGGCGGTCAATAGGCGGACGGGTACCCGTCCTTCTAAAACTGGACGGGTCCCATCCCAATTGCCATATCTGGTATAGCTCACTCCGCTATCGGTCTCTTTCGCGCCGTTTCGAATGTCGGGTTTTATTGCATTAGCTGCTAATCGTGTCGAGACTATGGGCTTACGACGACTGCTTGGCTATGAACGTCAACGAATCTCAAAGTCCAACACCGTTTCCTGACGATTGTCTCCCTCCCGAAGGCGAGTATGAGTCACGGGAAGCGTTATTCGAGGCAATCAACGCCTGGGCGGCGACCAGGGGCTACGCGTTCATAACTGGAAGGTCAACTAAGGAGAAAACCGGCAGGAGGACAATCACGTACATGTGTGATCGTCGCCGTAACCATCCGATCGTTTCGAGAGAACGTCAACGCGAGACGACAACTCGAACAACAGGCTGCGAGTTCTCTGTACTGGCGAAAGAGAATAAAGATAGAAGTACCTGGACTCTGCGGCACTGTTCTGACAGCCGATTCTCACTACATAACCATGAACCAAGCCAAGATACCACTGCCCACCCAGTACTTCTAACAATGTCCAAGGAGCACCTATCTCAGCTGACTGGCCTTGCCAACGCTGGGATAGCCCCTAAAGAAATTAGAACGTTCATGCGGCAGAACACCGACACGATAGCGACACAGCAGGACATATACAATCGTATTGAAGATGCTAGACGAGAAGTCTGTCAATGACAAAGCAGCATAAACGCGCTTGCTGATCAGCTGTTTAGAGAAGGATTTTGGAGTCAGTTCCAAACCGGTCCAGACGGCCGAGTCAAAGCTGTTCTGTTTGCGCACCCCGATTCAGTGGCATATCTACAGGCATATCCGGATGTTTTAATCTTAGACTGTTCCTATAAAACCAACAAATACGGCATGCCACTTTTGGACTTGATCGGTGTCGACTCTTGTCAACGTTCGTTCTGTGTCGCGTTTGCTTTCCTGAGTGGGGAGTGTAAAGAAGACTATTTTTGAGCGTTAGATCGATTCCAGTCGCTGTGCGAAAACCGTAGGATTAGGCATCCCTCTGTCATCTTGACTGATCGCTGCCTAGCATGTATGAATGCTGTCGATACTTGCTTCCCATCATAAGGCCGCTGCTATGTCTCTGGCATGCTAACAAGGCAGTTCTTCGCTACTGCCAGCCAATATTTACGCGCCAGACTCAGTGGAAAACCCGGGAATCTAGGCTTGGAATGAGTTTTACGGCTACTGGCATTCGATCATCAAGTCACCAAATGAACAAACTTTCCACGAACGTTTGTGCGAGTTTGAGAAGAAATATATCGCGGATTATATCGAAGAAGTCAAATATATCAAGACAAACTGGCTTGATCAATACAAAGAGAAGCTGGTGAAGGCGTAGGTCAATCAACATCCCCACTTTGACAGCGTCGTTTCTTCAAGGGTGGAAGGCATACACTGGCTGCTTAAGAGCCACCTCAAAGTATCTACATTGGACCTGTTCGAAGCTTGGCGATCGATCAAGCATGCACTACTCAATCAACTGGCGGAGTTGAAGTCGAACCAGGCCAAGCAGAAGATCAGGACACCTATCGAACTCTCCAGTATTCTCTATGGTGCAGTACGTGGTTGGGTGTCTCATGAAGCTTTGCGAAAGGTTGAGCAGCAACGAAAGCTTCTATTTCATCAAGGCTCTACTCCTTTCTCGGCCTGTACTGGTGCTTTCTCACGATCACAAGGGCTGCCCTGCGCTCACAAGCTGGAGGGTTTATTAGCTCAAGGCCAGACTCTACAACTCGAAGATTTTCATCCGCATTGGCACTTGACTCGGGAAGATAATCGATGGCCCCTCTTAGAACCCCGCCAGCGAGTCGATCCAGTGACTACGAATTCGTCTTTGCCGTTATCTAGTGTGAGAAGAGAACTTGGCGGCTTTGAAGTCATTGAGAAGGCGAGGCCGATACGAAACCCTTCTTTATGCAGCAGATGTCATATACTAGGTCACGCAAGGAACTCAAAGGAGTGTCTACTATGATACTCGGAACTAAGAGCATTGCCAGTTATATCTTCAGACCCGCCGCAGGTGTGTTCGAAAACCTTTGAGTGGATACCCTTTACGACCCCTGAGGAACCAAGGCCACCAGTGATGAAAACGCTCGGCGAAATACAGTGGCAACCAACAACAACCTTGGAAACTTTCGAATTTGAGAATGAATCAACTTGTCAAGATCTGCCATCCCAGTCTACCATCGAAACAGAGCGGGTGGACCGACACATAACGACTCCAGAACCTCGACACCCATCACCTACGCCATCGACGTGTAGACCGCAGGTGTCACCACAGTTAAATTTGAGAGACCTAGCTTCAAACCCAACTACACATCTGAGGCATGACGATCCACGAGCCATCCATCAGAGATACGTCAAGTCTAGAGAGGATTGGTATAAGGCCCAACCCCCAGGAGCCTGGCTTGGTAATCGTCAGTATCGAAAAGCAATGGGCTTACCTTTGGGATACCCAAAAGCAAGCTACAGCTGGTGTCTTGATTATAAGCAGATGGGGAGGTGCTGCAAAACCCCGACGGGTCCCAGAGAATGGACTAAAGAAGAGATGATGGCTTACTTGGAGTGGGATAAAGCAGAAGCTGATCGAATTGAAGCACAAGTAGCTGAGGAGACCGAGAACGGACGACTGTTTACAAGCAGAAGAGGTATGGGCGAGCTGTGGAAGATAGCTCAGCGGGATATCGATGAACAAGAAGCCTTGTATGCTGCCACGGAACAGGAGGAGAGTTGTATTGTAGTTCAGTCCTAACTTTAGCAGAGTTTATAATGAGCTTATAGCTCGGATAAATCAAGACTATACAAGTCAAGGTCAGCGATTTGCTTTAAGTAAAATTAGCGGTTGATGGACTTCAAGTAAAACCACTCGAAATAGTTCCAATCCGATAGCGGAGTGAGCTATACCAGATATGGTAACTCGGACGGGTACCCGTCCGCCTATTAGCCGCCGAAGGTCAATCAGCGTTGCCTCGTTTCTGCTTGCAAGAGATGCTATGTGTCAGTTGTCAACCAGACAGCCGTTGTTGCGATAGACGTCGCGATCCTTGGCTGGCGTTGCCAATCTCAAGCCAGTGGGCCATGGCGATTGGGTTGGGTCGGTGACCTTCTCACTCGATGGCCAGCGTGTCGCATCGTGGTCAGATGGGATGCATGGACCGGACCAA
The DNA here is from genome assembly GCA_019191175.1 of Fusarium veterinarium. NCBI lineage: Eukaryota > Fungi > Ascomycota > Sordariomycetes > Hypocreales > Nectriaceae > Fusarium > Fusarium veterinarium. Next base: position 3,836 of record JAHARR010000203.1, read on the forward strand.
CTTAGGCCATGATAACTCGCCAATAGCTATCCACTTTCAACCACGCTAAATGCAATTAGCCAAGTTTCAAACCTATTGCAATACTGTAAAGCTGAGTTCCTATGGCTAAAAGTTAAAAGGGCTTTGTGCCGATGATTATTCATTGATGCATCGTCTCAAAACACATTTTCTTGACTTTTTATGATGTCGACTTGAATCCGTTGGGGGCAATGGATTCAGGTCCCTGTTTTCATTTGCGTAGTTTTACTTTGAATGGGTTTTCCATGGGATTCAAACCCGTTCCTGCCGTTAATACTTGAGTAGGGTTGCTGATATAATAATATCTTATTTACACGGGTACACGTGTAGGTATGGATGGCCGAGGAATTCACAATGCTGACCAAGCCGTTCTGCTGTAGCCTCTTATCCGGTCGTTCCAGTTTGTATACTAATGTTGTTGCTCGAGATGTGACCAATTGCGATTTACCCTACCTTGGTCCTAGCGCTGGGTTGTTACAATTGCCGTGCCCACAAATCTGAACGGGCACACAGATCTTGCATCCAAACAGCATTTGTGGAGATCATCGTCGGAACAGGCAGGTGAGAGTTAAGGCAGGAGCTATGAAGAATGCCGGTATCATTGATATTAATGCGGCATTTTCCCTTCACCGTATTTCATTGCGTGATCAAATTAACTTTGTAGACAGCGTAGACACCCCAAGGCGAATATGCGACATTAATCAGCAGCCACTGCGAAAAGTTCTTGGCACATATCCCCTGCAGTCTTCATGCGCGGGGTGTCAATTTATAAACTGTTGAGTCTTTCCGTCATCTTGGACGCTTTTATCTATTGCCCTGAAAGCTGTGCAGTTTCAGAATATCTCACCGCACATTTCAAGTTCCATAAAATCCGCTTCTCCATTTCTGTCACAATGGCTGATTCGCGACTTTTTCAGCCGGTCACTGTCGGCGCAATGCAACTGTTGCATCGGATCGCCATGGCACCCATGACTCGTCTCCGGGCCTCAGATCAGCATGTCCCCCTCCCGCTCATGGCCACATACTACAGCCAACGAGCATGCGTCCCAGGGACTCTACTTATCAGCGAAGCAACCTATATTTCCGCAGAGGCGGGCGGATACGATAACGTGCCTGGCATATATACCAATGAGCAATCCAAGGCGTGGACAGAGATTACCAACGCTGTTCATGCCAGGGGCAGCTACATATACTGTCAACTTTGGGCCCTTGGGAGGGCTGCGCGTGAAGCAGTTGCTGCGAAAGAGGGTTTCGCAGTCAAGGCTCCTAGCGATGTGGGATTGAGCGGTGGGGCAGTGCCGACGGCGCTCACAACACAAGAAATCCGTCAGCTAGTGCAGGACTTTGCTACCGCGGCTAAACAAGCCATCGAAGCTGGCTTTGATGGCGTAGAAATCCATGGAGCGAATGGCTACCTTGTTGATCAATTCATCCAGTCTACAGCCAACCAGCGCAGCGATGAGTACGGGGGCAGCATTGAAAATCGATCGCGGTTTACCCTCGAGGTCTTGAAAGCAGTCACTGAGGCTATCGGATCTGATAAGACCGCTTTACGGCTCAGTCCGTTTGGCAACGCCCTGGAAATTCGTATGGAAGACACCATTCCGCAGTTTTCCGACCTGATCCGAAAGGCCAACCGGCTTGGCCTTGCCTATCTGCACTTGGTTAATCCACGAGCCTCTGGTGACGGCGATGGCATTGGTCAATCATCCGACAGTTTGGATTTTGCTATTGAGCTCTGGGATGGTCCTCTGCTCTTGGCTGGAGCACTAGACTCGGGGTCGGCCAAGAAGTTGGTAGAGTTGGATTATCCTATGAGAGACATCGTTGCATCATTTGGAAGGCCCTTTATTTCAAACCCAGACTTGGTGTACAAGATCGAGAACGGCTTGGACTTCACACCTTACGATCGGAATACGTTTTACCTTCGGGCGTCGCCGCAAGGTTACATTGATTATCCGCTTTGCAAGGAGGTTGATGCGCTGATGTAATCGGAGAACAGTTTTTATGTATTCAACCTGATTAAGTTCACAGATCTGCGAGACTACTATATTGAAGATGCGTAATCTAGCACTCGGCTGTCCAAACCTGCACGACAAGATGAGACTATGAACACAGGCGAGCATCAGGAGTTGGGCCTGATATTAGCAATGACTATTATAGGTATTGATGTTCTATTCGACTCCGAAGAGCTAAGCGTTGCTTGTGAGAGACTCTGTAATGTTTATTTGCCGGCTTGAAGCAAGATCCTTTGTCGAGCAATCAGTGTATTACAATGCAGAGCCCATTTCTCATCCTCACCCTTGCCTTAGTTATCCACTCCGCGCTCGTGCAATCTCTGCCATTGTTCGCCCCTTGTGTGAGAAGCTCATTTTGCATCCATAGAACCCCAGAACTCATCCATAAGCGCCTGGTGTCATATCGGCCTCGTCAGAGTTTTAAGTTTTGGGCTCTACAATCTTCCTCAGATGAGAACCTAATTCTCATGGCCTAGGCTGCAGGCGTCTTCATCATTCTCCGAAATAACTTAAGCATCCTCCAGATGACAGGCTCCGTCAGTCCCAAATTGTAAATTCTCATGCTGGTTGGACAAGTTTTTCGAGTTCGACTCCGATGCACTTTGCGCTTCGCTATGTCTTAAATTAATAAATATCTTAGGAAAATACTCCTCTTAAACTACTAATCTTTTAATTAATACTAGTTTTATTTATTACGTATCAAATTAAGCCTGTCTCTTACTTTTAAATTAAGTTTATCTTATATTATTAATACTGTATTTCTATTTTATATATGATTGCAAATCGGGTCTACTACATCGGATTTCATCCATGGGGGGTAGGCTACTTAATATGCTTCTTTACGAACATGATAATGCTTTGCAGCCCTTCCTCCGTGGCATCGCCCAATGAGATCAGCGTAAAAGCGTGACACCCTCCATCCACGATATATAAATCCGCATCATTACCGGCATTGGCCCACCTGGCAGCCATGAAAATGCTGTCATCGAGCAACGGCTCGATGTTTCCAACCAGAAACTGCGCTGGGGGCAAGTTATTCAGATCAGCATATAGAGGCGAAATACCAGGTGCCTTGCGATCCCCTACGGGAATATGTGCAAAACCAGCCTCTATAAACCGCTGCATTCCATCGCTGCTAAGAATAATGTTGCATTTGTGGTTCAGACACGAAGGGGTAAAGGTAAGATCAAAGATGCCATAGCCTGCGCAAATGGCAGAGAGCTGTGACTGCACGTCAACTCCATGCTTGTCGCGGAGAGTCAAAGCAACGGCCACAGCAAACCATGCACCGGCAGACTCGCCGCCGAGCACGCGCAGTTCTGCTCCTAGCTTACTCACTCCATGTTCCGAAAGGGCAAATATAGCTGCGTCGACGGCGTCGTTGTAGCCGGCTGGATAAGGATTCTCGGGCGCTAGGCGATACTCTACCGAGGCCATAGTAAGACCTAGCTCGTTGGAAAGCCGGGTGAGATATGTGTCGTACGAGGCATTGCTGCCAATCACGAAGCCTCCTGTTTCGTTGGATCACTTGGTGAGCCCTCATTCTTGTATGTATTTGGCACTACTCTTCTGCCGAAATTGTATAACTCATACCTGCATGGAAATGTAACTAAACTCCCTTAGACGAGCCTGTCGAGGGTTCAATGACCCGCAGCTCGATCGAGTTCCCTTCACGGCCGGTAAAATTGATCAGGCGTGCCTTATCGTTGCGAGCGGGCTTTTTGAATCCGTGGGTGCCATCTCGACGCGCATCACGGTAGTCCTGCGGTGTCGGAAACTCGTACCAATTCTTGTCATTTTTAAGATGCTTTTCGAGGCGGTCGACAAGCTCAAGGCGTCCCTTGCGGACGCTCGCCGAGACCTGAGCAGGGCGGACGTTGAGTGTCATTATCGTGTCTGGTAAAAGCGTGGAGATCTAATATAATGAAAAAAGTGATATGCATATCTTATCAGAAAGTAAAGGGAGTTTGAAGGTGGTTATCACTATCTCATAATCATCTACTCACTTAAGTAATTCCCGCGGTACATACACATTCGGAATATATTTTCAGTTGTTCGGAATGGGTACGGAATCGGATTTCAATCTTCGTATTCCGAATTAAACGCAGAGTCTAGGCCATGCTCTACATCACTTGAATAGGTGCTGTGGTACCGCTAATAACAAGGAAATGTCAAGTCGGATAACGTGCTTCTGCATGGAGGACTGAACCGGGATGTATCGCGAAGGTCGCCTGAGGGCCTCCGGGAAGGTCGTAGGGTGGAGTTTATAGAGCCAACTGCTGAAAGATCTTTAGCTGGTATTTACATGGTTTGGACAAGTCAGCAATTGCATCATTAAGACAGTTGAACTCAATAATGAATCATTAACTAATGTGTAACAGCAAGCTATAGGGCTTACGTTATTTAATTTGATTAATTTGAAGGTCCAAACCCTAATAGCTTCTTTGTATATTGAGATTAAAAAAAAGGGAAAAGGCCCTGTATCTCTACGCCGGTATGAACGGTCTGCTGTAGATGGGATATGGTATTGTATAAGCTAATAAAATCAGAGATCGATATGGTTACTCTATTTGTCCCACGTTTAAACATTCCACACAACAAGCTCTTGCCATTTGATGCGTCTTGTTTGCTTTAGATGCGCCATAGGATATGATAAAATGTAAAGGATGTCTTTCCTAAATTCCTGTTACAGCAGCCTTTGCTGATTCCTCGGCACGTCGATGCTTCAGGTGAGGAGCATCCACAAGATAATACCTGGTGGTAGTATTGTCAGACTTGTAAATGACCAGCAATAGGGAAGAGATACTCACGAAAGGTCCGCCCCTACACTGTTCTCAGCAGCGGTGAAACCATCGGCAAGCCAGGCGAACATGCTCAATGAATCGTCGAACAATGACGTCCATTCAAAATCTTCGTATCGTGGTTGCTCAAGTAGGTCGAAGTAATGCAAGCGAGAGCCTGGGTGAAGCGATACAACTGTTCTCCCAGAGCTGCCGTTTTTGAAAGAACTGGCACAGCCCTCTACCCAGACCGTCTTATCCATCCACTTCATCGCGTGTGCTAACCATGCCTCGGTGACGACTTCTCTCGGGACCAGCGACGCATATGCCTCCGTTTGCAGCTTGAACACCAGCTTCCGGACATACCCTGTCACCTTTTCAATGGAGCCTGTGATGGAGCCATGGCCAAGCGGGCTCTGGGGTCCCATCATGACGAAGTAGTTGGGCATCTTGTCTACTGTCACGCTCAGGTAGGCAGTAGGGAGCTCTTTTGTCCATACTTCCCGAAGATCACGGCCGTCTGAGCCGACGATAGAAAATCTGGGTACGAAGCCCATGTCGAAGCCGGTTGCACAGATGATAGTATCAGAGTTGACCTGCCTTCTTGACGCTGTCCTCAAACCAGTTTCGTTAAAAGAATCGATCTCGCCCCAGATGATCTCGACTTTAGGAGAGCACAGTGCTTCAAGAAAGCCGTTGCCTGGCGTGGGTCTTCGGCACCTGCACTGGATTAGCATAGCCACGCCTACGATGTGTTGCTCTAATCTTACCCGACAGGGAAGTCTGGAATCAAGTCATGGGCAAGCTCTGGCTTCGCAGATAACTTGGCCGTCATCTGCTGTTTGGTGGCTTCTCTGCCGATTTTCTGCGCCTTGGAATCCTTAAGATAGAGGCGGAACCGAGCGTTCAGCTCATTTTCGATCTCCTTTCGATACGCGTAATATGCTTCGGGATCCTTGGACCAGGTTTCCTTTTCATCATCGGTATAGATCTTGTTCGCACCGTTCTCGCCAGCAAAGCGGTTTGCGAGGGCCGGGGTGACCCAGGTTTTGCTGCGTAGCACAACATAAATCTTGTCTGCTTTATCCAGGATGGCTGGCAGGATCTGAATGCCGGAACTTCCATTTCCAATGAGCGTGACTGTGCGACCTGTTACATAATCGGCATCGGGCCATGAGGCTGAGTGCATCATGTTTCCTCTGTATGTCTCGCGATTGGGAATAGTCGGCCAGCGCCAGTTGTTGTAAGCGCCGCTAGCGTTGATAAAGATATCAAATTCTTCGATGAAGGGTTCGCCCTGCTCACCGTCTTTTGTCTCGCCACCAGAGACTACGAAATCTTGGCCGTTCGTCTGAACAATCTGGATTTGCCATTTTTTACGCTCCTCGATCCACTTTGCGCCAATTATCTTGTGGCTGAGCTTGATGTACTGTCCAAGATTGTGCTGCTCGGCAACTTCCTTTAGGTACTTGTAAATGTCCTGGCTACCTGTGTAGAAACTTGAAAAATGGGGATTTGGGGCCCAAGTGAACTAGAGCTGGTTATCACTATTCTTGTAACATTCATTGTACTGGCCGCCATACCTGATAGTTATGGATAGGTATATCACAGCTATACATTACGGTTTCTCTCATAAGCATGTGACTCTGCTATTGAATACATGCATGCATGTACGTATAAAGAAAGGCGTGCCAGGTAGGTTTACTTACGCGCAGCTGAGCGTCGCGTTAGCAGCGGCACGAGCCCTTATTCAGTACCGCAAGACTCACCCAGGGTATCGATTTTCGAACCACGTTCCTCCAAGATCGGAGTTCTTCTCGAAGATTTTCAACTCACAGTTCGCAAAGCCGCCCGTTTCGACCTCATGAGCAAGGTTCAGTCCGCTGATCCCGGCGCCACAGCAGACGATCTGGAGCGGTCTAGGAGTCCGCATAGGGACCCGTGACATCTCGAATGCCAGAGGGTCAACAGACTTGTATGCAGGAGTTTCCGACGGGTTTGGCTGCCCCCGTGCCGCCACCTGGTAGAACCTGACTGCTTCTTCTCTAGCTGAGGAGTCAGGTGTGCTGTGTATAGAGTTGCTTGCCATGATAATGTCGAGTACTCGATTGACTGGTATGTGTCGTCGATGATAATAAATTCAACAGACCTAGAGTCTTTGATATAGTCATGCATGGGATTGGCCCTCTTATTCTCTTATCTAGGCCCGTTCTAACATGTCCACGCTGCGACAGGTAACTGTTGGAGCTCGGTCCGGAACTCGGTCTCGGAAGAAACAACGGAATGATGACTTCCGTTCCGAACTCCATACGGACTTCTTCATCCGAGTTGAGTTTGTGAAACGACGGCATTATTCTGCATGGATGAGTTTTCTCCAGACCCAGAAACTCCCGCAGAGTTAATAGGTGAGGCTATTAATGCATGTATTCTCATACTGCCTCGTGAAGGAGCCGCCTCGCCTGAGGCTCAAGGGCAGGCAGGTAGATAGTACCTACGTGTTCAAGCCTCTCAAAACCGAGCTCTAAGTAAGTAGTCTGCGGGGAGGGAAGGGAGGAATTAGTCTAGTTGCTGGTAATTTGTCTGTCATGAACGAACTACGAGATTGCCAAGGCAGAAGTGCCGATTGTACCATCTCGTTCAGTCCCAACCAGCCAGTTAGTTAGCTATTAAAGCCTTGCCTCTTAGAATACTCCCGGGAGTAGATGGAATGCAGACACTAACAATCATTGGTACAGACATTTATATCTCGAGCCGTCTAACTTGGTATGATATTCTACTCTGCAACATTCGTTCCCATGTCATGTGTGCAGCCTTTCTTTATGAGCCTAACTTAACCCAGGATATCTGGTTGGGGCTTTGCAATCCGGGGATCCCGGTAGCTTCCCCACATCCGAAGTAGTTAATGTCGGCAATGTTCAATTTCAATTGATTCACATTTGCCTATTACCCCGCAATTGATTTTCAGGACACCAACCCAGGCTAGGCTTTCTCGGGGGGGGGGGGGGGGGGGGGGGGGGGGGGGCGGCGGGGGGG
>JAHARR010000203.1:11694-35212 GCA_019191175.1 Fusarium veterinarium
TTTTTTTTTTTGGTATTTTTTAATTTTAATTTTTTTAATTTTTGCTTTTTACCCCCATATTTTTTTTATGTACACCACCCAATGCTTTGTTTTTTCCCCCCCCCCCCCCCCCCCCCCCCTCTTCCAACAGCGGTCAGTTTCTCTTCGTCTTTCGCCATGGCAAACGCAAACTCGGATATGACCTTGGATCTGAACGAGAACGGATTTGGCGCGGGTCACAGTCCAGATGGTGCAACTGGACCGACGCAGGCCAAGAAGCGGAAGAAGTACGCGGTCAAGGCGTGGTAAGGGCTTAGACTGAACTGAATCGAACTCCACAGACGTACGTTTCTGACCGCCAGGATTCTAGTCACGATTGTAAGCGCCGCAAGGTGAAGTGTAGTGGAGGAGACGCTTGTCTGAATTGTCGGAGTAGAGAAATCAAATGTCGTTACTCGCCTATTCCACCGACGGTCGAGGGAGATGCTGAGCGCAGACGGTAAATTGAGTCCTGTCCTTTTGCTTTGCGCACGCGCACGCCAGCCTTTTGCTGATGTTGACCTGCTTGCTACTACAGTATTCGCTCTGGTGCTAGCAGCAGTAATGCCATCGTTCGCCAGACTCGACACTCGACATCTGTAGGTGCTCGGGTGCCGTCGAGTGCTTTGTCTGACCCTCGCGTTGATGAGCTCTACGACCGGGTCAGGTCCATTGAGTGCACGCTGACACAATTGCTGAAGTCAGCCAAAGATACTGAGGATTCATCGCCAGGCGTCACTTTCCTGACTCCTGCAGAGCGCAGTGTGACTGTACCCGATGAAGAAGATGACGACGGAGACCAGTTTGCCTTACCTCCAACCACGCACGATGATCTTACACTGTCATCTCAGGTTGCCGCTATGAGTGCCTTGTTGTCCAGGCCGCCCTCGCCAAAGCCTGGCAGCAGTTGCAGGCAAACGGCCACCTTTCAAGTCCTGATCCAGTTTCCCGACACTTCTACTCTGCAGCATCTGCTCGACGTGTATTTCCGTGACATGAACAGCTATTTCCCTTTCTTGAATCGCCAAGATATCGAGTTGCGTATCTACAGCGTTGTTGGTCGCCTCGGCTATAGCTCCTATAATCGCAGCGTGGCGGTGACCAAGGAAGATCTCTCCATCATCGCTCTCACATACATCATGCTGGCCATGGCTGACTGCGTGGACCCGGGCGAAGGAGCATGCGATGGGGATGCGAAGCCGGGCTGGGAAAGATACCTGCAAAGCTGCCGTGCCATTCAGCACTTCTCCCACTCCAAGACACTCAATTTGGACGTGGTCAGAGCGCAATGCCTTGTGGCTGCATATCTCATGCACGTCGAGGTACTCAGAGCTGCCTCGCAGGCTATCTCGGCCGCTTGGCAGCAGGCGATATCAATTCGTCTGAACGATAAAAAGACCTGGCCGGCTGAGGACGCCCAAGAAATCTTGCAGAGACAGCAACTGTGGTGGACCATGTACTTTCTAGATAGACAAATTTCTCGAAGGAGCGGCATTGCTTATCATATACGCGACACGGAATTCGACGTTGACGACTTTACTGTACATCCAGAGAACAACGTAACACAACAGACCAAAGTTACAGAGAGCTACCTGCAGGCTCTGATCAGCTTGGCCAGGCTCTGGGGCCGGGTATGGGACACCTTCTTTGCCGTTGGCGCGACGAACAAGGGAGACTGGATGGAAGTCGAACTCATGGATGCTAGAATCCTCAACGCTCGCCGAGGACTACCGAAAACATTAACGTGGGATTCTAACGAGATTTTCAACTACGCAGCATCTGACGAAGATGAACCACGCATTCGTCGACGCCTTCAGATTTTTACTGTAAGTTTGCTTGTTTTTTGTTTTTTTATCCCTCCGATAGAGAAAGACCATGTATAGTATATATATCTAAATCGCTCGCAGAGATTGGAACTCCTCCGTATGCTCATCAAGCAGAACCCCATACGCCAGTCAGCCTTTAACCCAGAAACGGCTCATTTTTGTGCGCGGCTATCGCGCGAAATCATACGATCCCATCATTTATATTTCTTGCAATACCCAGAGGTCAGAGCAAGCGGCTACTTCGCAACAAGTTCGATAGTGGAATGCATCTATCACTTGGCCCCAGTCATCCATCGCTCCATCGACAGCAATGAGCATAGCGCCTGTGTATCCGCTTTTAACCAGGCTCACGGTATCTTGGTCAAGCTATCCGTCTACACCAATGTGGCTAAAAAGGCATTGAGGGCCTTGAATGGGGTTATTAAAAAATGGGGTAGCGGCGATTCAATAAGCATTGCCACCACTATCAAGGACACCAGTGTGCCGCAGGGTGAAGTGCAGAATGTCGATGTAAGATGGTCGTCTGTCTTTCATTACCTTACAGAACTGACAAGCGAAAAGGATTTTGATGCTCCTCCCGAAATACAGGAATTCATGAGGAGGACCGACGTACAGGTTGGAACAGAAGGCTTTGATATTCATATTGGCGACTTGATGGATGTGTCGATGGGCTGGCTTCCCGGCAGTGAATTCGATCTTCGGCCTGATGTCCTTCACTGAAGTCATAAGGGAGCTTTAACTTTGTTCGTTCTTCCCTGGCCCATACTGGGAGCGACCACAATTGGTAATGGACATTTCGCAGACGCAGCTTGTACATGGCCTCGGTCCCCCGAATGCAGTGATCGCAGTACTCCGTACCACAGGCGAGTTGCGGCAGCTAAGGGCGGGCCTGGATGTTCTTTCGGGCAGCGGGTGTAAGTAGACATTATAAAGTGCCTTGAAGATGACATAGGCTGTGAGCTGTGTTTGTTGCAGTGTTGAATATGGCGCGTACTTGTCTTCCTTGAAGGCGTCTTCCACTCAACCAATTTCAAGCCAGCTGTGGTCGCTAAGATGACAGTCGAGATTGGATCATGATGGCTTCAATGACACACTGAGGCAATAGGTTCTGTATGGGATCTGGACATAGAGTGGATTGCACGTCATCTTATGCCTAGGTATAGGCGCATATCTATCAAGCGTAGAGGGGACCAATTGAGAAGCAGAGACTTTGCTGACTTTCCGCGAATACTGAGGCGTTCCGTGATGTGTTATAGAAGAAAACTTGCCTTGGTTTCTTGGGCGATTCGCCGTTAGCGAGAGAGACGTGTATGAACTCTTTTTTTCCAGCTCTCTCTGGAAAGAGAGCGATTCAGTGGCTCTGCTGTTTGTTTAGCCTTTCCGAGCTTTTCGGTTGTTCCGAGCGGCACGGGTTTCCGGAATAAATAAATATATGGACCGAGAAAAACCGGAATGGTCATAAGATAACTTATAAGCTATATTGAACGACGTACGTACGTACACCACCAGAAAAGGACGATTCAACACAGACGCAACGTACAAACCAGCCTGACTACTTAGGTATATACAGCATGGCGGCAAACGGATCAACCGCAAGGTACCGTGCGATCCAGTACTACCAAAGCATCGCTCCCGGCCCGGCGAAGCCCGGCGAGGCGACCGAAGTATACAAAGACACCGACGAGCTTGCCTACTATTTATCGAGAGTGCCAACATTTACACCACGGCCGCTCAAGATCATCGCGGTCGGAGCCGGGTTCAGTGGGCTGGCACTGGCCCGAGCAGTTCACGTCGGCAAACTGCAGAATGTGACCATCACCATCTATGAGAAAAACGCTGGGGTAGGTGGCACGTGGTATGAAAATAGATATCCAGGGTACGTTAGGTGTTGCAAAAGCCCGAAAGTGTGCAGGCTGGGCTGACTCGTGGGCAGGTGTGCGTGTGACATTCCGGCTCCAAACTACACTGTTAGTGGCACTACGCGCTGTGTAATTCTTCTGATTCCGCTGATATGCCAGCAAGTTTTCTTGGGCCCCTAATCCTTTCTGGCCGTCCTACTATGCCAAAGGAAAAGACATTCATGAATACATCGAATCAGTAGCTACACAGCATAATCTCCGCGGGTACGTCAAAACTGGACACAAGGTTGTGGGTGCCAAATGGCTTGAAGACCGCCAGACTTGGCGAGTAACGGTAAATAAGACTGACGGCAGGGACCTTGTGATTTCGAGCCCTGGTGTCTCAGAGGGGGAGACTGATATTACATCTGATGATGAATGTGATGTTCTTGTCAATTGTTCTGGTTTTTTCAATAATTGGAAATGGCCTAATGTGGCAGACCGATCTAAATTCCAGGGCAAACTCTATCACACAGCAGCCTGGCCTCAGGATGCAGAGGGCAACCTTGATGGTAAAACAGTGGCTCTCGTTGGTAACGGTAGCAGCGGTGTACAGGTTCTTCCTTCTATCATCGACCGCGTAAAAAAGGTTTACGTCCACATCAGAAGCCCTACTTGGATCACAAGCAGCTTTGCTGCAAAGTTCGCTGGTCCTGGAGGCGCAAATTATGAATATACGGAAGAACAGAAAGCCAGTTGGGCTGCAGACCCTGCCACATACCTGGAGTATCGCCGCCAAATCGAAGAAGAGCTCAACAGCCGGTTTGGGCTGTATATTGATAATACACCAGAGCAAAAGGCCGCCCGGGAGTTTGGTATCGCTGAGATGACATCCAAGCTGAGAGCTGGGGGAAAGGAAGAATTGCTTCAAGCGATGCTACCTGACTTTGCTGTCGGGTTAGTTCAAGCTTACTACCATAACCTTACTAGACACGACTGACAATGAATGGGTTTTAGATGTCGACGCACGACACCTGGCAATGGCTATCTCGAGGCACTATGCCACCCGAAATGCGAAGTCATCTGGGGCAAAGTCGACGCTTTCACCGCTGACGGATTGAGCACTTCTGATGGCACCGTCACCAGTGGAGTCGACGCCATAATCTGTGCCACCGGTTTTGACCTATCCTGTGCTCCCCGGTTTCCAATTATTGGCCGCAATGGCGTCAACTTGCGTGATCAATGGCTAAAGAATCCTCATGCCTACCTTTCTGTCACTGCAACTGATATGCCTAATTATTTCACCATGATGGGCCCATATTCACCGCTTGGCCATGGCAGCATCGTAACTGCCATCGAGATGGTGACTAAGTATATCTGCGACCTAGTTAATAAGCTTCAGACACAGAACTACAGCTATGTCGTCCCCAAGGCACATATCGCTGCCGCTTACCAAAATCACGCACTCGCCTGGCTGCGCCGAACGGCCTGGGCAAGCCATTGTGCCAGCACGTACAAGAATGGAACTGTAGACGGCGAGATTAACAGTCTGCACCCTGGAAGCCGACTTCATTTCTTCGAGCTGCTGTCTACTCCTAGATATGAGGACTTTGAGTGGAAAAGTCTATGCTCCGAAGATCTGACCTTCGCCTGGCTAGCCACTGGATTTACGGCGAGAGAGAGAAACTCGAATAAGAATACTGATTTGACGTGAGTGAAATCTCAGCCTAGCCGCTCTCTGTCTTCTACCGTCCAATTTAAGTTTACTAACATGAGGGCCTTGGCTCTACAGATGGTATCTGGAACTTGACGAACAGGCTCGGCAAATCCAGAAAACCAGCAGAAATTGATGTTAATGAGACGGTTACAATGAAAAGTAGATATAAGGGCAAAGAGAATATAATTAAATCTTTAGTATATCTTTTTCGTGTATATACAGTGTTTATATTGTCCTATGGCTTACAATGCCCAACTGAATCCAGCCCTCGATGATCTATTCTGATCCGGCCTTAGCGTAGCAATGCTGTTTGGAAATACTGTTCTAAATCCATCCCGAGCCTTATCCCCAATAAAGATCTACTCATTACTATTGATACATATTCAAATGTTGCACGGGAAGGTATTTCCAACCCGCGGACTTTTGCTCCGTGAAAGTCTTGTTGTAACGGACCGCATTTCCCGACCAAACCGTCCACGGCTCAGGGGTCGTGCTTCCGGCCAGCCTCATGAACATCGGAACTCAACCTCGGCGTGTCGCGGGATGGATGAATACACGGAACTTCGGAACGCTGAGGCCGACATGACAGAGATATAAGTCCTGTACGGCTAGCTCTGGATGTCGGCCCTACGCAGCAAGCAAGAGGTTATTATACACAGAAATGAATATCCTAAACGGAAGCGCGCTTGTTACTGGAGCTGGTAAGATCCCAGAGAGTGATATAAGGCTTGTGTCGCGGCCAAACTAACGCGCACCGATTCAGGTTCAGGGATCGGTCGACAGTTGTCGCTCGCGTACGTGCGAGCGGGCGTCCGAGGCATCACTTTAGGAGATGTCAATAAAGATGGAATTATGGAGACTGGAAAATTGATTCAGGCCGAATTTCCAGATGCGAGGGTTTTGCTCCTCGTTGTCGACGTGACGGACGAGAAATCTGTTAACGACATGGTTGACCAAACTGTGCACACCTTTGGGTCACTCGAATATGGTGATACATCCCAACCATTCACTGATCCCCATACATGTCGTTGACATCTATCACAGCTGCGAATGCTGCGGGAGTCGTCGTAAGAATTCGCGAAAAGTCGGCCTATGTCCCGACCGACGAGTTCGACCGCGTCATGAACATCAACGCCAGAGCAGTGGCCCTTTGTATGCAGGCTGAAGCGCGCGTCATGGTGAAGCAGCCACGCAAGCTGACCAGCGCATACTGGCAGGACGAGCGCAGGGCGCAGGTCGGCAGCATTGTGAACTTCGCTAGCGTTTGCGGTTTCCAGGCAATGATTAATGTTATGCCATATGTGGCATCCAAGCACGCCGTGTTGGGCATGACTAGGAGTGCGGCGCTGGAGCATGGTCCAGAGGGACTACGCGTCAACGCTGTCTGCCCTGGCATTGCTGATACGCCCTTCATCGCAGACCTCAAGAAGCTAAAAGGGGGCAACGAGCAGGACCCTGTCTTCGCGAATCCACTCGGGAGACTTTGCAAACCTGACGAAATTGCCGACACTGTTATCTTCCTTAGTAGCACCATGTCCAGCTATGTAAACGGTGTGGCATTGGTCGCAGATGGTGGCAAATCTGTACTTTATTAATCTTATTGTATCAGGTCTTGCTATAGACACTTAATATATCAATTCTCAGTAAATTTATGTCAACTCTCTTGCTTCGCCTTTCCATACTTTATCTCTGTATTATAACTATTTATCTATATAAAACCTGCCTCAAAGCATGGTTTCTCGGGTTCCATGCAGACATGGACAGCAGCTCGACGGAAGATGGTTTATCACTATGGCCTCTCCCGCGGATAATAAATGAAACTGTTCACCATAGACTCTTTCTCTAGTTCCAGGCAACTGGGCAGCTGGTCAAGGGCATCAGGTACCGAATGGAGTATACGAGGCCGGGACGTGATCATTATGTGTCGTTAAAAAACGGGGTTATGGTCCAAACGCGGGACGTGAACGAGAAGTTCGAGCGTCAATAATCCCGCCCGGCTGCTAATGAGCCCTCTGGACTCAGAGCTCGTCTGAGTACCTCAGACAGGCAGACCTTCATAAACAGTAACGGTGCTTTCGGTAATTAAACTACTATGATATGTCAAGCTGAAGAGTCCTAGGCGCTAATCCTCTGTCTGCTTGTTACTATTATTCACCCATTTGTGTTCCAGGCTGATGACATGACGATACTTGTAATCATGATTCTGATTCCTCTGACATGCAGCAAAACGGTTCGCAGATCGATTAAAGACACTTGCTTGCAACCCGCGTCTTTGTACTGGAACCCGCGTCACACTCGACTCCTTGATATGGAACGTAACTGACCCAGAGTTTCGACTTGTGGGCCTTCTGGCCTAGGAAGGTCTACGCTTGTCAATGAAGTCCTTGGCGAGGAAGGTGCACCTCTAGTTTCATCTCTGACCCGACAAACCAACATCTGTTATAACTTCTGAACTACAGAAACGCTTATGGATATTCACGACTATAAAAAAGCACCAGAGGAGAACTGCATTTCAAGAGCAACCCCATTGTATCTGGTAAGTGCACTACTTATCTGCACCGACCGAGACTTGCGTTGCGCTTGCAGGGACTGCTGTAGCTCTGTTGCTCGCCCGGACGAGGATCGAGAGTTCGTCTAATCAACTAAATCTTGCGGTATCCCTCTGATAGTTATCTTCACCAAGTTTGACTCACTGAAAGATGATTGCTTTAGGGTCGCATGTCGTTAGTATAAGGTTGCCTTAGTTCCAGCCTCATAGTATTCCGGACGACATTAAACCTGATATTGAATCAAAACAAGATTCCCTGTTGATGGGACGTTATCAAGAGCGGCGAAAGATAGTCAAGGAACTGACAGCAGAGAGATATCAAGTTTGCTTTGTGTCTGAAGATGGCTAGTTCTTACACCGCCCAAAACGGATTTCCGACTTCCTTTTCACTAATCTGTTTCAAATTGTGGTACAGATAATAGATCTATTAAATAGCTTTGCGAGAAAACAGTAGGAGGTCTCAACGTTGAAATACTTATTCGCACCAATGACAAGGCAATGATGTAATGTCTCGAGCAGGCTCTCACAGAGGCTTCTGGGGAGATTATAATAGGATCAGAGAAGATAGCATTAAGGATATCTATTTAAGCAGAGAATACTTCGCTCTAATATTCTAGCCCATATATAAGAATGCGTATGTTTATTCTCAATCCCTCTCAGAGGTTTTATCAATATACTACTCTAAAAGCCATTTAAAGCCAATATCCAGCTCCTGAGCAGCCTTTAAAGCAATATCTAGTCTAGAAAATGCACCTTCAAAGCTATGTGGAACTCCGGGGTATGTATTGACTCTTACCTCTACTCCAGCATTATCCAGCTCCCGGGCGTAGATAAGTCCGTCATCTCGTAGAGGATCTAAGCCGCTGATCTGAAAATAGGTCTTTGGAAGAGCTCCATGTCCTGAGGGCCAGAGCAGAGGGCTGAAGAGCTCAGACTTCGCCTCAGGGGCGTAGTGGCCTACGACAGGTCAACGATTAGTAAATGTTTCACTTCTGCCAGGTGTATTGTGTCATAATCCCAGGCGACTTACGACGGAAAAACTCGACAGCTTTCACATCAAGGATCGGAGCTTTTACGTTCTGCTCGTAGCTGGTGTACTCTGGCCCATAGCGTTCCGCGAGTATCTCGGGAGCACAAGTGAAAGGAACGTGAAGATACACGCCAGTCAATGGGGGTGAAAGGTTATTGTCGCGGGCCAAATGAGATAGCACAGCACTTATATTGGAGCCTGCAGAAGAGCCTCCGATCACGAGACCAGCGGACGGCTGTGCACCAAGCTTGGAAGCATTCTCAACAATCTGGTAACAGGGAATTGTCAGCATAGTAACTTCACAGAGCCTATTCTAATCATACATAGAAAGGCCAGGCACTTACCCAAACAAGCGCATCCCAAGAGTCAGTGATTGCAGTGGGGAAGACTTTCTCAGGTACCTTCCGATAATCGACACTCAGTACCACTGCTCCACGGTTTCTCACCAATTTGGCGGCTTTAGGCTCTTCAAGTTCGGCCATCCCCAGGCACCAACCGCCGCCATGGTACAGGACGACTAAGGGCGAGTCAGAGCTCAAGGGCGCTTCAGGCTTATAGACAATAGCACGAATATGAGACCCGTCTCTGACGGGAATATGGATTTCGCTTTTTTTAATTCCTTCTAAGTTGACTGGTGGATTCCGGGAAACCATCGCTGACAGTTGTTGGCGAGCAGCTGGGACGCCAGGCAGATCGCCAAGGCTGTGCGCCACCAGAGCAGGGTTTTCCTTGATAATCTAAAAATGGTTATTAGTTTTTCATATATTCAGCTACGGCTTGATGGCCAACCTCATTCAACTGCCTATCGATTTGGCCGAGCTTGGGCCAGGCAGCAGGAGTCTGGTGGATGCTCATTTTGAGTATAGTGTTACTGTAGAGGTATGCTATGCTCACGAGTCTCTTGGACTACGGGACTTGAAGGTGTGAGGAACGGCGATGAGAGAAGTCTGAGAGCGTTTGTGTGTAAAGAGTCCACTAAAATGAAGGGTAGCTACAGCCATATATCACCTCCGCCGAACATGGCGTAAACCCTATTTCTCCAGCAGTTCCCCGCATTACATCCCCGTACTAACAGATGATACTAAATTTGCTTGGTTGTTCTGGCCCTGACCTCCGGATGCTATACGCAGGCAGTGGCTTCCCCTGCTAGCACTGAAATGAAGATTTCATTTCGTCCAGCACCGTCTGGAGCAATCAAATTTCTATCATAAGTGCAGAATTAGACACCAGCCTATCGATAAAGATGACAAGTAAAAATGACCGGTGATGCTAGCTTGGACGTACGTACATACCAAATGAAAGAGGATGGATCCAACGGAACTTGGTATAGCATACACATTCCGTTTGTCCCGTCTTTGGTCTCCCGGAATTAATACTGCTGCTAACTCCCCCCCGGATCTCTCGCACTATTTTACTCCATACCCCACATTTTTGATCAATTCCATTCCGTCCGTTCCGAATTCCTATTGTTCGGACCGATACCAGGTTTCAAGTTGTCACCTTCAACAGTGAACCTCGGCATGTGGAGTCTTTGGAACATTTAGCAGTACCTACGGCGGATCTGATTTGTCTTTGCTATCAGAGGCGCACTGGAGACGGGAAACTGTCGAGAGCCAGGCGAGTTTGAGAATCCAATACCATAGTCATGGCACAATGTGAATGTATTATGAACTGTAACAAAGACGTCGGTCCGGACGGCACGGAATTGAAGTCGCCTAATTTAGATTACTGTGCTATTTATTGATTTAAGTAGTGAAAATTCCCATTGGGATTCCGGTTCTACATCCCCCATCATTATCCAGCGTCTTATATACGCACACGCACACTGAATAGCCTTATCCTTGAAATATTATCCTCTCTCTCATTTGACTATCATCATTCGCCGATATGGTGCTCAAAAGACCAAACATGATTGGGCCAGATGGCCGCTATGACTACTCAAGGCCTGGGGCTCATGGATACAGCATCCCGAATGTTGTAATGGGAGTAAGCTATTCCGTTGATAGGAAAAGGTTTTAAATCAAGGCAGGAAATTGACACATCCTTAGGACCCCAGTAACAGACGCCTCAAAGTCGTTACTATCGGTGCTGGGTTCTCTGGGATTTTGCTTGCTTATGAGCTTCAAAAGCACTGCCAAAACGTCGAGCATGTAATCTATGAGAAGAATCACGAGATAGGCGGTACTTGGTTGGAGAATAGGTACGTCATTCAAGTTGATACCCGTTGTGGCTGTCGCTAAGGCTGAGCTTCTTAGGTATCCTAATTGCGCTTGTGATATCCCATCGCACGGGTACACTTATCACTTCGCGCTCAACCCTGACTGGCCACGATTCTTCTCCTATAGCCCGGATATTTGGGAGTACTTGAACAAGGTGACAAACACTTTTGGGCTCCGTAAGTACATGAATTTCCACACCGAGGTTATCGGCGCTGCTTTCGATGAGGCCCGTGGCAAATGGAAACTGAAGATCAGGCGCAACAAATCCCAAACTGGGAAATTCGACCCTACTAAGGAGCCAGAGGGCGAGATCTTCTACGACGAATGCGATCTCTTGCTATATGCCACTGGTATTCTCAACAAATTCAAGTGGCCTGAGATTAATGGCATTGAGAATTTCAAGGGACGGCTTGTTCATACTGCTCATTGGCCAGAGGATTATCAGGCCGAGCAATGGAAGGAGGATCGCGTTGCTGTTATCGGTTCAGGAGCCTCTTCCGTCCAGACTGTACCCGGAATGCAACCCTGCGTCAAACACATGGATGTATTTGTTCGCACTGGTGTCTGGTTCGTGCAGATTGCAAACAACTACGGCGCCAATTACGAATATACGGATGAACAGAAACGAGAGTTTAAGGAGCATCCAGAAAGTCTCGTAGCCCACGCCAAGGATATTGAGAACCAGATGAACAGTAAGTGGGGAATCTACTACGCAGGCACTGAGAAACAAAAAACTACTCGCGAGCTTTTCAGAAAGCGGATGGCAGATTTCATCAAGGATGAGCGCTTGTTGAAGGGCTTCACACCCAAGTTCGAACTTGGCTGCCGCCGAGTCACTCCTGGCGACCCGTATATGCAAGCCATTCAGGAGCCAAATGTCGACGTTCACTTTACTCACGCCCAGACAATCACGGAAAAGGGTATCATTGGTGGTGATGGCGTTGAGCGTGAGGTCGATACCATCGTATGTGCCACCGGCTTTGATGTTTCCTTTCGGCCTGGATTCCCTGTCGTTGGCCTCAATGGTGTTGAGCTAGGTAAGAAGTGGGAAAAAGCGCCTGAAGGATATCTTGGCCTTGACTCAGCAGATATGCCTAACTTTATTATGTTCCTCGGTCCCACATGGTAAGTGGTAGGCATGGCGTACATGCAACATGACTCTTTTGGCTAAATTTGAAACAGGCCCGTCGCGAACGGCTCAATTGCTGGCCCTGTCCAGGCAGTAGCCAAGTACGCTCTGCAGATCGTGCAAAAAATGCAAAGGGACAACATCAAGTACTGGGTGCCTAAGCAGCATGTTGTGGATCAGTTCAACGACCATGCACAGGAATGGTACAAACACACAGTCTGGAAGGACTCTTGTCGCTCTTGGTACAAGAACAATGACACAGGTCGTGTTAATGCAGTCTGGTATGTACTCTAAATCCTTGAAGGTGGGTGGGGCATGAACAAGGCTGACGGTAGTTTACAGGCCTGGTTCAGCTTTGCATTACATGGATACTATTAACGTGCCAAGATATGAGGACTTTGCTATTGAGTACCACAATAACAATATGTGGGGCTTCCTAGGTATGGGATTCGCTCTTGATAACATCAATGAGAACTGGAGTCCTACTGTCATTATGGAGAATCTGGACCCGAATTGGCTTGAGGCTGCCGGTGTGAAAGTACCAGACCAATTAAAGAAAGATGATATTAAGATTCAAAGTCATTAAGACTTCCTATAATAAACTATAAAGATTAAAAATAACATAAAGCTTGGTTTTATATTATACCTAGCTAGTAAACCTAAATAAGGCCTAACTAAGTATATTATTATACTAATTAAAATTAATAAATAATAATCTAAATATATAAAAAAGAGAATTAATTATAAAAATGGTAATGACTTTTAACCCTTATTACATTAATTGTGAACATAGTAATAACTAAGTGTAATAATTAGAGTTTTAAATAGGGAAACTAGTTTATATTAGGTTTATATTTATAAACTATATAAAACATTATACTAACTAAAGATTAGTTATTGTGTCTCTAAATAATTAAGTAATATATATTAGGCTTATTAGTATAAAAGAGTTTTAGTAGTAGCTAAGAAGCTAAGTTTTGACTAATATTAAATAAATATATGTATATATTATAAAGGCTTATAGAAGCAAGGTAGGCTCAAAGTTAATTATAAGCTATATTATAAGCTAGTACATAAGGCTTATAATTAATAATAGGGTTTAAACAATAACTTAATATACAATTAGTTAAAGTATATTGTAATGGCTGCACCTAACCATTACACCATAAGGCAAAAGATTGGCTAATAACTGCTATTGTAGCAATTACAGTGGTGCATACAGCTGCTTATAGAAGCCTTTCAGGGCTGTTACGGGCACGAATCGTAACACGTAACGCTCGACTATCAAACATGTTAATAATATAATAAGTACTGAGTTAATAAATTTAAATATATTGAAGTATTTCTTAATATTCTTAAGTACTTAATCCTTAGGCTAATGTTATTATTAAAAGTATAACTTTACCAAGCTAAATAGCTATTTAATATAACTAGCAAATTGATATCTTATAGGTCTAATTAAGCTATATAACATCCTTTATTACTACTTAATATTATCCCTTTATATTAATAATAAAAAAAGAAAAAATAGGTTATTACCTTATCACTTTTTAAATTTAAATCTCTCTTCTTTCACATTACTTTAACCATAAGCTAATACTACATAACCCGAAGCTTATACTAGCCAACTTGTTACGATTCGTGCCCGTAACAACGCTATAAGGCTTCTATAAGGCAGCTGTAGCACACCCATAATTGCTTGCATAGAGATTATGGCCCGATCTTTTGCCCTGTGGTTTAACGGCTCGTGCAACCGTGACACAACTCTAAGCATAAGATCACGGTTATTTGTAACTAGTTAACTGCTTGGCCTAGTGTTATATGATTTGGCGTAAAAGTGGAAGTGAAATAACTAGATTTCTCAGCCTAGCTGCGGTCAATCGCCTGCAAATAGTCCTTAGGCATTTAAGATATCGAAGGCGCTCATCGGCAGCTACAGAGCAACGCGATTGAGGTATAAGAGCCACCATATCTCAAATACATCGAACTCGAGCTGCCTTGAGATCTTTTCGAGCGATGAAGAGGCTAAGGTCCTGGTGAAGTAGGTGTTGACAGTGTATTCGGGGATTCCCGTGCTGCGGTCTGAGGCGGTTGTACGGAACCACTCAAACAACGAATTGATTCTATCTCAAGTGTCGTCTATCGTCGTCAGTAACATCACACGCGGGAGCGAAGAGTGGTCGCGCAAGTTCACTATATCGTCAGCAACAACCTCGTGGTTCAGAGAAGTGCAATGGCATGAGCAATTACTGGTGAGTGTAGGACTCGGTGACGTGGGACTCCTCGAGCTCGAAGATAGCCATTAGGCAGACTATGCTGTCCATTCCATCTCTAGCCGAGGCCGCTTTTCTACAGGAACACATCTTCCAATGGGCCTCTTGAAAAGAAATGACTAGAAAGATACTTGGCTCTGTCAGGCTGAGAGCAAACGCTCATGGCGATGGCAGATTGGGGATTACCAGGACAGCCTGTACCTCGCTGTCTCCGGGCCTACGGGAGTCGACCACGACTGCTGGATCTGACTGGATCCTGGAGGAGACTTTGAACCATCCCGGCGGCCGTGTGCCACGTGTTAGACGATCAGGACTCGGCTTTTGCAGCTTTTACGGAATACCGAAGGCAAATTCGGCGACCCCGTATCGACCTCCAGAAGCTATCAATTATCTAGAACGATTTCATGAATTGTCTAATGGGCGGCGCGGATGAATAAAAATCTTAGGCCTGCTTGAGCCAGCCGCGATGGCCGGTGCAGACTCTTATGTTATCGATGCTGGTTGGCATGCGAGCGGGAAAATGTGGTGGAATACGGTCGGAGCATGGAAACCAGAGCCAAGCCGCTTTCCTTCCGGATTTAAACGTCTGGTAGATCGTATTCGCGGCCATGATCTCCGCCCTGGGCTATGGCCGGAGCCCGGAGTGATCAGCATCAACAGCCCAGCTGCTCATGCCCTACCAGATGATGCTTTCTTTCAGGAGCACGGAAGCCGCTTTGTAGAGAGCGACCGATATCACCTTGACTACCGTCGACCGGTCGTTATCGACAGAATGGATGGCATCGTCGACAATGGCCAAGATCTACGGGGTTGAATACTTCAAGCGCGATTACAACGTCGAGCTCACGTTTGGCACAGAGACATATGGGAGAAGCCCAGGAGCCGGCCATCTTGATCACTGCAGAACTTATTTGAGGTGGGTGGAAGGCCTGCTCGGCCGCCACCCAGGCTCAGTAATCGAGAACTGCTCCAGCGGTGGGCAGCGAATGGACTATGCCATGTGAGCCGTACATCTATTACAATCGACTAGCGACCAGCAGGATCCGGTGCGGTCTGCCGCCATCGCGGCGTCTATTCCCACGGCTGTCACACCAGAGCAGGCTGCCCCGTGGGCATACCCCCAGCCTGGATGGAGTGACTAGATGAACGCGCTGACTGTGGTCAACAGTTTGCTCGGCCGCGTCCACCTTAGCGACCGAATTGATCGTCTCAGCCCGGCCTAACTGGACCTTGTGGCTCAAGGCATTCACGCCTCCAAAGGCATTATGTTTCATCTGCGGCACGCAGTACCTTTCTGGCCCTTAGGGCTTCCTCAGTGGTACAGCGATTGGATTGCAATTGGCATGGCCGCCCCGGACCCCGTGTATGTTGCAGTATGGAGACGTGGAAGTCCATCTTCGTTCAATTTGTCCATTAAAGGACTACGGCAAAAGGCATTCGAGGTGAAAATCAGTCTCTTGTACCCGCAGGACTTTGATGGACAGTTTGAATGGCTGGCCAATGCAGCGATCTTTAGAGTCACACTGCCGTCAAGCGTCTGTGCTCGATTGATCCAGCCCTCAACATGAGTATGATGGCGTAGGATAAATGGAAAACAAACGATAATTTCTTCGAGGCCTCGGGCATAGTGTTTTCAGGTGCAGATACTTTAGCTGTTAGTCAAATCAATATCATCACTAAATACTACTATGTGATGTACGTCGCTATTATTACCAAGATAATTTTGACTTCATTAGCCAACTGCATCTTACTATTGAAGACATGGGCCATAATACATGCGTACAAAGGGACAAGACCAAATGTAGCCACCCTTGAGAAGTCAAAGGCACGTTTATAACAGGCGACGCACGGCGCTCTGATAAAGGTGGGATATAGACCTCGCCTATCGTAATAATGATCAAGCAGAAGCTCTTGCCTCGGAATCTCACCAGCATCTAAGCCAAGAGTGACAGACTCTACCTTCAACTAGGTCTCGGCTGAGCGTGTAAATTCGGCAGTCCGGAGGGGAATCGTCGAAGCATGACAAACGAACACGCCATGTGACACGCCTCACTAGGGCCCTCTTGCTGCCACGCATTGATAATGCTGAATACTAACATTCTTAGTGGTAAATCGCTGTATCTGATCCCCGAGCTTGAACTCGCGCGGTAAGACATACAGCACATGGCGTGGGTGTGGCCAAAGGATAAAAGCTCCCAATATCCTTAAGGAGGCCCAAAAAGCACCGGCGCATAGAGATTTTGGGATAGTTTCCGGTTAAGAACAAGTCGTGAAGACACGACATCTGCTAAGCCGTCGGTTTGTAGGGCGCTTTGGAGCTGCCACACCATAGGGTAGCCTTTGTTCGTAATTTAAACGCTCATCCTTCTCCTTCTGCAGAAAGCCGCCATAGACTCCCGCTCCATCACGAGGCACATCCTATAAAATATTCCTCATATCCTATGACATCTAGTTCTGCTATTATTGTTATAGCCGACGGCGCACAACGGTTACCCATCCGCCAGTAGCCTACCAGAATGCCAATTGGATAGTTACCGAAGAACAAAGGCCACAAAATGGCGATTCTAGCACCCTATTTCCTTGACAGAATCTTCTTCTCATCAATCGGGGCACTGACCATTCTTAGGCTGCCTGCTCTTAACGCCGCTGGTCGCGACTACTCTTTGGCCTGGGAGTGCACGGGGGGGGGGGGGGGGGGGGGGGTACTGGCTTTGGGAGTCGCGTGGCCTTTATGAGCTGACGATTCATAGGATAGCCCACAGGTTTCAAGTGCCCTGCACGTTCACATGACACGACGTTCGGTCCAGACGTTCGGATTGATCAACGCAAGAGGTCTTGGTTTCTTCTCTCCTGGACAGGTGAAAGAGCGTGAATAGCTAGAATAGCTTAGTCTAGGAAGCCAGCGTTTAGAACATCTGTTTCCAGTTAGAAAAAAAGAATTACGGGCTATTGAGTGGATTGAATAATCTGGTTCGGATTTCGGACCGCAAGTCGACTAAGGCAACTGCGCACTTTGCGCACAAGCCAGTTGCAGCCGAATTGCCTCCATAACCTTGGCACTGGATTGAACTCTTGAACTCATGGCTATTCTGCATACGCCTTATTGAGATTAATAAACTAAGCTGTTTCCACCAGTGGTGTTTTGAGATTCCTGAGTAATGACTTGCAATAACACTACTGGCGAAAATAAGCCTTGGACGCGTGGCTAGCGTTTATAGTGCTGGGTGGGGAACCGTGCGGGGCTTGAAATTAGCTCCCGTTTTATCCGAGGCTAAACATCTCCGAACATCGCCAATTGGCCACTTCTAAAGCAACAGCCCTTTTTTCGCTGCGTTCTATTGGACAATTCCAAAGCAACACGTTACTGCAGCGATTCATGATGTCCATAGCCCTATCCACCGCGGATGGAACAGTGGCGCCACATTGGGTCGGATTCCAGTCCGGTTCCGAAGTCCATTGCTGGCGAAAACCGGTGTGGCCGCGCTTCAAGTTTTGCCCTTCTATCAAATTGCTATGTAGGTCTCGTTCAATCACGCCATGTTCGAGTTGATTCGGCCCTCCAATTGCCAACGGCGGAGGAACGGCTGCTCTATCTGCACAGTACTCGCTCGCATATCCTGCGCGACTTGTCTGCTGCGCTAATGGCCTATCGTTATGATGTACCTATGGAACTGAGCGGTCAACCTCTCAATGGCGAAGACAACGCAAATTGCACTAGCGAACGCCTCAGCTACATTCTCGGTGCCATGGCCTGTGAATCGACCTGATGTCGACCCTGCGTGTGTTGAGCGACGTCTCCCAAGATGGCGCCTTCGTAGCCCTATTCCTCAACTTGCCTAGGAGTCAAATAGACATGGAGCGGTCCCTTTTGCCACATAGTGTAAGTCATGCTAGATTCGTCCCAGTGTTCGCTCTCCTCCGCCAATTTGATGTTAAAATTCCACAACAGCCTGGCCAAGATCAATCTCATCTCCGCATAGGCGAGGCTATTTGGACAGGTTAGTAATCAATTTGTCATAATCTAGCTCAGTTCGCAACCTACTTTCTCCCGATGCAATTCCTCGCACCGTGCGAAAAAGGCTGAAACGCATCCTTCCGGTCGTTGATGAACCGTTTATCGCCCAACCATCTCTCTGGGACAAACGAGTCCTGCATGGTGAAATTGTCGGGGTGATGGTACATTGCCCACTGCCAGATGTTTAGAACAGTCTGCGTGAGAAACATTTGTCAGCATCTATGCGTTCTGGTAATCAGATCCCTTCCAGTGCCACCAAGCACTGGAAGGTGCTGCTGCCGTGGGAACGAGAGCTGGGACGAAGACCTACGCCACTTGGAACAAACTTGCCGCAGATCACGTCGCCTCCGGCTTTCGCTGAACGGGGCAACGGGCCAGGGAAGGGTGGGAATAAGCGCATGGACTCGTCGAGAACTGCGAGCATGTACTTGAGCTTTTGCACGCTGAGCAAGGTGACCTCGCCTTCCGAGGCGAAGCTCGACCGGATTTCGTCGGTCAACTTGGCCAAAACATTGGGGTTCTTGCAAAGATAAAACGTCACTCCGGACAGGGCAGTGGCGGTCGTTTCGGAGCCTGCTATAATCAAGGTGTCGGTGGTTGCCCGGATCTCCTGCATTGTCATTTTCTGGATAATCCCATCAGCGGATCTCCTGATCAAATTGTTTTCCAAGTGACTAACCTTCTGACCGCTCTGATTCTCCGTAATCATGGTCTCCATGAAATCTGGCCTAGATACCCCCAGGGACATCCTTTTGGTTATTTTCATGTTCGTCAGCTCGACACGCTCCGCCCGTTTCATCTTCCTGTTCTTGCCGCGAAAGACATCCCCCAGGGTATCGAGATAGGGCCAGATCCGCCTCACCAACACCGCCAGCATCGTTTCCTTAACGCTGTCGAAAATGAGAGCCACCCAGGGATGATACTCGGACGTCTCAAGACAGCCGAACGGTTCCCCAAAAGCAAGATCGCCAACCACGTCGAAGGTCGTGTAGTTATACCACTTGACCACATCAACCGGCTTAGAACCAGCATTCGAATTTTGCTTCAGCCGCTCGAACAAGAGATCAATGTATCTGCTGATTAGCGGCTCCTGTTCAAGCATTCCCTGCATCGAAAAGGCGTGCGAAAAAACACGGCGCATGCGTGCATGGTCCTCGCGATCAGCGCCCAAGATGCTGTGGATATTAGCTTTGTAGAAGACGGGATCTTTGCCGTTCTCGTCCTGCCCATACTTGCGGTGGCCCATCGTGTCCTTCCAAGCATCAGGGCCGACAAGAGACACCTGATTTGGAGCTACACGGACAGCATAACCGTATTTCTGGTGCATGTCCAGGATCTTCCTGTGGCCCAGACCGCTCATGTACATGCGTGCGTATGGCAGTTGGGAGATAGCCCATAATTTGGGCCCCGGAAAATGTCGTAGGGGGCTAATAAAAAGATTGTAAACGGCGAACCAGGCGAAATAACCGACTGTCTGTCCCATTCTTTATCAGTGTCGAGCTTTCTGCTAGTATATATAAAGGCAGATCCTACCAAAATAACAGCCAAGGAAGGCACCACCAAAACTAGTCTAGCATTGGGCAGGAGTGCAGTATTAGCCGTAGAATCCATAGCTTGCAAATTTGTAAATAGCTTGCTCATTCTAGAACTAGAAATACAACTGAAAGTAAAGATATTAAACTCGGTCCTAGAGCATCGGATATATCTTGTTTATATAAGTTTGCCTAACACCATGGCGAGTGCATCTATTCGATCCTATGAGGCATATTCATGTTGCCAGTTTTGTTGAAAACGTAATAGGCTTCCATTCGGAAGTCCCGGCCCCATAAATACATCTATTATAGTATTCCATGTAACTGCCGACTTTGCCGTTGCTGTTGAACTGGTTATTATATAATTGTCCTTGATTGCGTTATGTAATTATCTCTGGTATCTCTTGTGTTGAATACTGGTGAAAATGAGACCGGCTAACCGGCTGACCGAACTACCGGTCAGAGAGCTGTCTCAGCACTGTAACAACCTCTTAGATAGGTCATTACTGAACAGATAGAAATAGGGTTCCAACCCAACTATCGGACAGAGAGGGGAATACACACAATAGACCCCTACATCTGACATCTTGTCCTTTTATTTTAAGCTCATTGCCCTAGGCTAATCCTATTTAAGACTCCTTCTAGTTAGGTGATTAGCTTTCTTAGGCTCTAATTCTCCTTATAAGTTTATATAATTAATCTTGATTATATAATACTATTAGTTTAATATATCTCCCTAAAATAGAAAGATTTTTAATACTTTAATTACTTAATAAGTTATTGTATATTTAAAATGCCTTTTTTATATATTAAAATTTATTTACAGTTATTTATAGTTATAATTTATTATTATATATATTACTATTATATTTTAAGTATTTTCTATTATTATAAATAATGTGTTTAATAAGCATGCCGATCAGATGTTATAACCCCAGCTGTTATGTCCCATATATATCCTACAATTTCGCTCCTTTCAAGGACTAATTACTATGCAACCATACAGGGATAACTAACATAAAGACGCCGTTATCCTATAGAATATGGTAATCCAAGGATAATAGTATATATATTATTATTATTATTATTATTATTATTATTATTATTATTATTATTATTATTATTATTATTATTATTATTATTATTATTATTATTATTATTATTATTATTATTATTATTATTATTATTATTATTATTATTATTATTATTATTATTATTATTATTATATAAAATATATTTATGTGACGGTTGGGTTTCCAAACAGGTAAACTAGTCCGTACTAGGTTTATGTTACGATTCGTGCCCGTAACAGCGCTGTAAGGCTTCTATAAGGCAGCTGTAGCACACCCATAATTGCTTGCATAGCGATTATGGCCCGATCTTTTGCCCTGTGGTTTAACGGCTTGTGCAACCGTTACACTCATGGTGTAATGGTTAGCTGCAGCCGTTACAGAAAAGTAATAAGTAATAAATAAACTTATTTTTATTCTTATTACTTAACTAACTTAATAAAAACTATATAATACCTCTATTTAATATTATACTATATTATATTATTATATTAATTAAAGCATAATTCTATCTATAATAAGCTTTACAATGGCAGGATCAGCCCAATATTTTGCTTCGCTAAGCGCATCTTTACCTTCCTGGAACTGGAGATATGGATCAGCTCCGTGATCAAGAAGGAACTCTGCAATATGTATATGTCCACCTCTAATAGCGGCGGCTAGAGCACTGCCGACAAATCCAGCCACAGTGTTAATATCGGCTCCACGATCTATGAGAAGCACAACCAGATCCATACTGCCCTCTGCGCAAGCCACCTGAAGAGCCGTCCCCCCCTGACCGGCCTCTGCGTTTACGTCTGAGCCTGCATCCAACAGCTCCTTCACGACGTTTGTAGAGCCACTGTATACCGCGGCATGAAGCGGCAGACCTAAATCTCCGCCACCAACGCTGATATCTGCTCCCCTTGAGAGAAGACTCTTCACATATTCATGGTTGCCGGCATAGGCCGCAGCCTGAAGAGGGCTGCCGTACTTGCCAATTGCCACGTTAACATTAGAGCCTCGTTCCAGTAGGAGTTCGAAATTCTTGTCTGGTCCAAGATACGCAGCTGCAGCCAGGGCAGTTCCAAAATTCCCGCCTATGCGATTAGCGTCGGCGCCGCGGTCTAGGAGGAAGCGAAGCACGTCCGAGTCGCGGGACTCTGCCGCCTCCGACAGCACGTTAACATCCGCCCCGGCCTCGGCCAGCCGACGCACAGAGGCCAGGTCCCCAACGCTAGCAGCTTGCGCCAGCGCCCTGTGCAGCAGCTCCTTGCCTGGCCGCTGCCTAAGCGTACGCTCCAGCAACAGCGACCGCACGCCACCGTCCACGGAGCAGCACCGGAAAGCGGCACATAGGGCAGAATGGAGCTCGCCGCCCGTGACGGTCGCGTCAGCCCCCCAATCCAGCAGCAGCCCTGCAAGCTCCAGTGCGCGGTCGCCGTGTCCGACGACTACCGCCTGGAGCGCTGTCTGCGATCGCCCGCCGCGGGCGTTTACGTCGGCACCTGCATCTAGGAGGAACCGTGCAGCGGCTATGTTGCCTGCGGCCGCCGCGGCACTGAGCGGCGGGCCGTATCGTTCTCCTCCTGGACTGTTTGGGGATGCACCATGTTCGAGAAGAGCCTTGATTATCTCGGGGCAATCAATACAGCAGAAGGCGGCGGCGCTGAGGGGATCGCCATAATATTCCCCGCGTTCATTAGGATCCGCGTTGTTAGATAAAAGCATCCGGGCTTCTACGATGTTGACAGAGGCTACGGCTCTTTGCAGTGCATGTGGCTTGAACGCATGGTCGTTTATCGCTTTAATATGTTTGAGATTATCCATGTGTACTTAGAAGACAAAGCTGGTGAAAATGAAAAAATTTAAGGGCAAAAATGGAAATCTAAACATTAAGTTTGGCGAAATAAATATGATTAATTATTAAGATTAGTCATTATGAGTAAGCCTAACATCTCCGGTAATGCATTTTTAAATCTATTATATCTGGATAACTACTTAATTCGTTTACTCAAGTTATAATATAATAAATTATATAAGAATAATAGCTTATTATAATACAGCCATTATACTGATTCTCCTTTCTCATTCTTGTCGCGACAAGGTGACTAAGTAATGGCCCTTGTGTGGTGGGGATAGTTTCACCGGCCATTGATGTAGTTTAAATATATACTACTGCTTGACAAGTACACCACGATATCTCATACCGCCCTTTCGCAGCTTCTCCATGGCCTCATTTATACCGTTAGGGTTAGGATAGGGTTAGTATTAACTATCTAAGCTATCTTTGCCCTGGTGTTTTTCTCTAACTAAGATATAGC
>JAHARR010000204.1:0-35156 GCA_019191175.1 Fusarium veterinarium
TAATATTATAAGGTTTTTTAAAAAATACTATTATAGCTTTAAGCTTATTATTTAATACTACTTATATATCTTCTAAGCTAGTATTATTAATTAAAGGTTCTTTTATTAGATAGTTATATTACCTATTAGTAATTCTATCTTAGTAGTTTTTTTCTTATCTTTAGTATTTATCTAGCTTAAGGGTTTTAATTTTCTTTTTTACTTTTATAATTTCTTATATTATCTATTTAATTCCTTAATAAAGGTTCTTATTTTAATATATTTATTAGTAATAGGCTATACTAAATTATAGCTTTAATACTCTAAGATTATTATACTAAATAAAAGGTATATATTCTTTTCTTTTTTCCTTAAGATAAGGTTTATTATTAAGGGTTTTAAGAATTATAATTAGAAAATAATTATTATTAAGCTTTTCTTACTTATATATATTATACTAATAGTACTTATAGGAGATCTATAATATATACCTATACTATTTATAGGTAAGAAGTATTTAAATATTATCTTATTAGTTATATATCTCTTCCTTATGCAGCAGGTTTATAGTATTATTAGTATAGTAAGCTTTTATTAGTATTATTTCTAATTTATTAGGATTTTTTTATTCTTTAATTCCTTATAGGTAGAAGTCTTTATATATAATATATATTTAAGCTCTGAATTTATTATAGAGTAGCTTATACTTTTATTTCTATTTTTACTTAAGTTATTTATCTTATTTGCAGAGATCTTATACTACTTATTTAGCTACTCCTCCTTTATAGCCTATACTTTAGGCGTTTTAGTATCTTTATATGCAGATATAGTTTCTAGCTTTATATTCTTTCTTCTAGGCTTTCTCTGTATTTTATAGAATAATTCTTACTAGGATATTATTAATTTATTAAATTACTTTAAATTACTTATCCTTATTAGGGGTAGCTCTTTTTCCTTATAAACTCTTAAGGTACTTCTTAGTTTTTTATTTTAAGAGTCTTTATTTTCTTATTATACCTAGTATTTTAATAGGCGTTATTTCTGCTTTAGCTTCTTTTTTTCTCCTTTTACTAGTTTCTTACTATTTTCTATGTTTTTTATGCTTATAGGCTAGGTCTTTTTATACTTTCTTATAGTATATATTTAATTTCTCTTTATGTAGTATAGGAATTTATAGTATATTCCCTGCCTTTATATCTTCTTTAGTTAGGAAGTTATCTTATAGTAGGCTTATTATACTATTAGGATATAAGTACTATCTTACTTAGGGCCTAATACTTCCTTGCAGTATAGTACCTTATGCTATATTATAAGTGCTTTATATTATACCTAAAACTTAGGTTTTTATTACTATCTAGGGGTCTTATTTATTAATTACTCCTAGTATTTACTTACCTTAATTTAGGTCTCTAAGTTTCTTAAGTTCTAAGTATATATTAGTTATATATCCTATCTTATTATAATTATAGTATTTAACTTTAGATATATTATAGGGTTTTCTATTATTATCTTATTATATGGCCCTGAGAATTATAGGTCTAGGCTTAGTTTTATATTAAGTATTAATATACCTCTTATATTTTTAATTAGTATTTTACTATTTAATATTCTACTAGGGATTATATAATCCTTTATGCTTTTTAGCTTATTTTTCCTTATATTATTTATACTGCTAATTATTAATTTCTATTATAATATTAGTAAGTTTATTTAGATTCTTAGGCTTAGGTCTAATATTTACTATTATATTTTTAACTTTAGATTTAAGTCCTAAGTATACCTATACTATATAGGCCTCTTTGCCTTAATTTAGCTTAGCTACCTAGTAGTAATATTTAGCTAGATAGTTTATAGCTAATTCTTATTATCTAAGTTATTAGATTTTTATTTCTGCTATTTATTTCTTATTTATAATTCTAAAGGTATTCTTAAGTTTAGATTTAAAGTATTTATATTTTTTATAAATATATTAAGTTATTAGCTTTTATTTATTAGGTAGGTTATTAATATAATTATAAATAATAGGTTTTATTATTTATAATACTTTATCTTTAAGGAATCTTATTTTATATTAAACTTATAGTTCTTTAGTAATAAATTAAATTAGGTAATATATCTAATAGCTCTAAAGGCTAGTAAGGAATCCTTATAGTTTATTAGTATTATTATTAAATAAGTCAGGCTAATAAGGTCTAAGGATCTCTTTAGGGTCCTTTCTAGTAGTAATAAAAGCTATAATATACTTAATATATTCCTTATATAACTTCTAACTATTTTTAGCTATCTTCCTAAGCAACTTTATAATCTTAGCTAAGTTAGCTACCTTTTTCTCTAAGGCCTTAATCCTATTTTATATAATTTTAGTATTATTCTTAGTGTTATCTAAGAGGGTATTATACTATTTTCCTAGGTTATAAAGTCTTTTCTTAAGCTTTTTAACTTTATCTATATAGGAGTTTAGATAAATAAGAGGACTTTATATCTTATTTTTTTTATTTATTTTTATTAGGACCTCTTATAGCTTCTCTATAAGGGGTTATAATTCCTTAGGGGGGGTAATATATTAGGTATATCTTATAGTTAAAGGATAATTTAGAGTAGTAAATACTATTATATAGATATTACTTAGTATTATATAATATAGTCTAAATAAGAGCTATTAATATATAATAGTTAGGTTTCTAAATAGGTAAACTAGTCTATATTAGGTTTATATTTATAAATAATATAAGGCATAATACTAAGTAATATAAAGTGTTATATCTCTTAATAATTAAGTAATATATATTAGGCTTATTAATATAAAGATGCTTTATTAATAGCTAGTAAGCTAAGTTCTATAAAAGTGCTAATAAATATATTTTATATACTTAATAATAGTTATATAGGAGCAATGCAATAAGGGGTTATTATTGGTCCTGGAATAATATAGTCCTAGAGCGCTGTTGTTCCTATAAGTGTTAGTCCTTATCTGGTTGGGTGCCTGAAGTGGAGTTTTTGTGGGGTATACGTGATGTAACCGCTAGGATTATAATAAATTATATATATTATTATAATAATTAAAATTAATAAATAATAATATAAATATAAATAAGAGAAGGCTACTTATTAATAAAAAAAAAAGAACTTTAACTTATATTACCTTAATTAATAATAAAATAATAATTAAGGTAATTTATAAAACTAAGGTTAATAATAAGGAAATTAAATAAATAATACTATATATAAAACTTAACTAAGACTTATAATACTTAGAGCTGTTTAATTAAATAATAATTACTATTAATATAATATATTTAAGTATAAATACTTTAATTATAATAGGTTTAAATATATAGCTTATAGCTATTTAAAACCTAAAAGAGCTAAGGATTTAAACTAAGGTAAATAAACCCTAAGATTAATTGAATAATAAGATCTTTAAATAATTATATATATTTAAATATTAAAAATAACTAAAAGTAATTATAAAATAGTTTTAAATTATATAATTAAGCTTATAAAACCTAGGCTTAAAAGCTAATTTAATAAATAACTTAAAATATAAATTAAAAAAAAAATAAAATAATAAAAAATAAAAAGAAATAAAATAAGTAATTAGTATTATTATAAATATATATAGGATTTAAAGAAAAAATATTAATAATAAAAATAATAAAAAAGAAAATAAAAAGAGAAAATAAATACTAAAACAAATACCTTTAAAAACCTTAGATACTTAAAGTAATTAAAAAAGAAAAAATAATTATTCTTAAAATAAAGAAATAAGCCTTAATATCTAATATTATAAATAATATTTTAATTAAAACTACTTTATAAAGTATTAAAAAGCCTAAAAAAACAACATGAAGCTAAAAGTTATATTTATATATAAAAATACTGAAATACCTAAAGTATAAAATATAAAAAAGAAGTAAATAAAAAAGTAATATAAGACCTTTATAAATAAGATAAATAATATAAGTAAAAATAAAAATAAAAATATAAATTACTTTATAATAAGTTTAAAATTAAAATATATATTATATATAAAGATTTTTATTTATAAAAAGCTAAAAAATATAAAAATATTAATAAATTAAAAATAATATTAATTAAAATATAAGTTATTAATAATATTAATAACTTTATATAAAAAAGAAAAATATAACTAATAAGATAATATTTAAATACTTTTTATTTATAAATAATATAAATATATATTATTTTTTTTTAAGTTTATAAGTTAGCCTTAAAAGATATATCTAAGTATCTCTAAAGTCTAATATAATTTAAATATTTATTACCCCTTAGTAGGCAAAGCTTTATTAAGTTAATATTATTATAGTTAGCTGCCTTAATTGCAGCCTAAACCTAGCTATATATAACCTAGCTAGAAAGCATTGCTCTTTAGCTGGCCCCTATCTTCTTCCTGCAACCTACTTCAAAGGATACCACGCTTAAATCATCCACCACGCTTCCACAGTAAGCAATCCGATCTGACTTCCCCTCTTCTAATTACAACCGCTAACAGCATCATAGCTTCACTATCACAATGCCTGCTATCAGAAGAAGCCTATAGGTACCTAATCCTAATAGGTATTATCTAATAAAAGGTTATAATATAACTTATAAAATTAAGTAAGCTATGAAGAAAGATAGATAATTATAATAAGCTTTATAATATAGTAATAGAAATTAAAATAAACTAGGGAAAAAAAGATAATACTAACTATATTAAATTAATAATCTTTAATTATAACATCCTCCTGCTCTTATACCCTTATTATTAGCTAATTAATAAAAACTCCCTTAATTATAATATAGAGCTACTTTATAAGCTAGAAGGGAAGTTACTTAAAGGGGTAAATCTAAGCTAGAGGGAAAGGGAATTTATTAAGGCCTTTTATAATAGCTTATATAATAAGTAGCTTAAGGCTATCTAGTAGCAGGCCAAGAAGGTACTAAAGAAGACTAAACCTTAATAATATATAATAGATAAAAGAGGGGTAATTATATAGTTTTATAAGAAGAAGATATATTAAGTTTTATATAAGTTTAATTACCTAAAGTTAAAAACCTAAAGTTATAATATTAGTATTAGTAGTATAAAAAGGGTTAAATAGGTTATAGGATATAATATATAATAGATTTAATAAATTAGCTAAATATTAGTATGCTATTAATATAAATAAGGGATAAATATATATTATAAACCTCTTATAAGTATTATTAATATAATATATATAAATAAGAAAAACTTAATAATAATTATTTCCTAATTATAATCTTTAAAATACTTAATAATAAACCTTATCTTAAGAAGGAAATAAAAAAAAATATATCCTTTATTTAATATAATAACCTTAAAGTATTAAAGTTATAATTTAATATAATTTATTACTAATAAATATATAAGAATAAAAAACTACTAAAAGGAATTAAATACTTTTAGTAATTAATTAAAGAAATTAAAAAAGAATTTAAAAAAATAACTTAAGGAAAATATATTTATAAAAAAAAAGAAATTATAAAATAAATTAATATGAAATAAATTAATTACCTAATATAATAACTATTAATTAATAATATAAGCTTAAAAGATATTAAAAAACTAGAAAAATAATAAAAAATAAATAAACTTTATTTAAGTCTTAAAGAAGTTATATAAAAGAATAATAAATATAAACTAAAAGAAATAATTTCTAAAAGAAATAATAATAATAAGTAACTTAAATAAGGAATTATATTAAATAAATAAGATATAAAATTAAAAACTTATTTTTAATAAAAACTAGTTAATAAAAGATTTATTAATAATTATCTTATTAAAAAAAGATATAATAATAATAACTATAAGTAAATATATTAAAATATATTAGAAACAGTTATATATTATTTATAATAAAGTATTAAATAAGTAAAAAATAAAAATAAAAATAATTTAAATTAATAAATACTGTAAGATTATATAAAAAGCCTATATTAAAATACCTAATATTAAAGGTTTAAATTAAGAGGAAATAACTAAATACTCAAATTAATTATAAAATTAAATAAAATTTTATTAATTTAAAAGTAATTATATAATTAAAACTATTATAAAAAAAGAATACTTATTTATTAATTAATATAAAAAAGTAATTATTTAATTATAATAATAAAATTATAAATTAAAAGATTAATTACTTTAAGGTTTTTATTTAAAGATAAAATTAAGAAATATATTTTAATATCCTTTTTTTAAATAAAAAAGTAAATATCCTTCTTAATATAAATTAGCTATAAAAAGAAAACCTATATATTAATTAACAGATTAATTATATTATCTTTTTTAATAATACTAATAATAATAATAAAATAATTATAATAAATAATAAAAAATCTTAAATCCTAATTAAAAAAGATAATAAGGAAAAATATAAAATAAAGAATTTATTACCTCTAATAAGAATATAATATAAGTATATAAATAGTAAGAAATAATAAGACTAATAAATTTTAGGTCTTTTTAAGATTTAATTAGATAACTTAAATAAATAACTTAAATTATAAAAGAAAATTAAAAAAAAGAAAATATAATTAACTTAAAAATATTTTAGAAAGAAATTATATTTATAAAGAATTATTTAAAAAAAACTTAAAATTAAGGTATTATAATATAATTATTAAGATTATAAAATATAATTTAAAATAAATAATTTATTATTTTAAAAGATTTATAACCTTAATAAAAAAAACCTTAATACCTTAAAAAAATATTTAAAAATAAAATTAATAAAAAGAAATATTATAATATTTATATTATTAATAAGATTTCTAATAATATTTATTTCTAAAAAAAATAAAAAATTATAACTTATTATAAATTATAAAAAACTAAATATCTTTATAATTAAAAATAAGATTATATTTCTATTTATTATAAAACTTAAAAATTACCTATAAGATAAATAAAATTTTATTATTTTAAATCTTAAGAAAGCTTATAACCTAATTTATATTAAAAAAAAAATAGAAAATAATATTTAAAACTAAGTTTAAACTCTTTAAATATTTAATAATATTATTTAAACTTATTAATATATTTATAATATTTTAATAAATAATTAATAATATATTTTAATAATACTTAAATATTTTTATAATATATTACTTAAATAATATCTTAATCTTCTTAGATAATAAATAAGAATATTAAAAATATATTTATAAGGTCTTAAAAGCCTTATAAGATATTAACTTATTAATTAAATTAAAGAAAAGTTATTTTTATATAAAAGAAATAAATTTCCTTAGATATATTATTACCTTAGGTAAAATTAAAATAAAATAAAAGAAAATCTTAATAATAATAAATTAGCTAAAACTTATTATAATTAAAGAAATATAAAACTTTTTAGGCTTTATTAATTATTATTAATAATTTATTAAAGACTTTAATAAAATTATAAACCTTTTTATAAAATTAATTAAAAAATCTTTTTTTATTTAATTATTAAAAGCTTAAGATATATATAAATATTTATAATAAGTTATTCTTAATAAACTTATATTAATTATAGAGTAGTCCTCTGGGTGGGATAAAGGAAGAAGGGTAACCTAACTGCCGAGAGGTAACTAGCATTAATACTGCCTAGTTAAGGCAGCAATTACGCCATTAAGGCAGATAAACCTTATATAATTTTAAATTCTGCAATAATAGCCTGCTATAGGGGTCTTACTATTTAAGCCTTTATAGAAACGTTAAAAAGCTTAATAGCCTTATATAAGGCTAATAATAAGGGAAAAATATATATATATATATATATATATTAATTATATTTAACCTTAATAAGAAAATAAAACTAAAAATTAATTTATTAGATTTTATATTAAAAAGATAAATAAGTTAATAAGATAACTAAGATAAGTTATATTTTATTATATTTTATTTATATAAGTTATATAAATTAGAAGTTAATTACCTTATTTATAATATAAAATTCCTAATAATTATTAATTACTTTAAGGAGTTTAAATATTACCTTATAAGAAGTATATATTAAATTAAAGTTTCTATTAATTAT
This sequence comes from Fusarium veterinarium, assembly GCA_019191175.1. Taxonomy (NCBI): domain Eukaryota; kingdom Fungi; phylum Ascomycota; class Sordariomycetes; order Hypocreales; family Nectriaceae; genus Fusarium; species Fusarium veterinarium. The sequence continues at coordinate 8,028 of JAHARR010000204.1, forward strand.
TAAAATATTTTATATTTTATTATAATATAAGAACTTAATCCCCTTATTTATATTAATAATATATTAATATTTAGCTAATTTATTAAATCTATTATATATTATATCTTACAACCTATTTAACCCTCTTTATGCTATTAACGCTAACATTATGACTTCAGGTCTTTGACTTTAGGCAACTAAACTTATATAAAACTTAATATATCTTCTTCCCATAAAACTATATAATTACCCCTCTTCCATCCTTATCAAGGTTCAGTCTTCTCCAGTACCTTCTTGGCCTGCCACCGGATGGCCTTGAGCCACTCATCGTGCAAGCCGCCCAGGCGAAAGGCCGATTTCCATCGCCATATCACGAAGCTCGCCGTGATTATCTTTCTTGATAGCTTGCTCAATTTTACAGGTCACATTGTGACCTTTCGTCAGATAATACCCGTCGGGATCGGTTGCCTGCAGGCTTCTTCTGAGCATCGTGATAGTGAAGCTATGATGCTGTTAGCAGTTGCAATCAGAAGGGGAAGTCGGATCGGATCGCTTACTAGTAAGTTCGCAGCGCGGCCTCTACTACTTAGCCTCTGGCTAACCTAAGAAGTAGCAATGCGGTAAATAATTTAAGCGTGATATCTATAGGGGTTAATAAAAGAGTGGCCTTTAAAGTAAGTTATAGGAAGAAGATAGGGGCTAGCTAAAAAGTAATGCTCTTAAGCTGGGTTATATATAGTTAGGTTTAAGCTATAATTAAGGCAGCTAATTATAATAATATTAACTTTATAAAGCTTTACCTATTAAGGGGTAATAAATATTTAAATTATATTAGACTTTAAAGATACTTAGATAGATTTTTTAAGGCTAACTTATAAACTTAAAAAAAAAAAAGAAAATAAGAACTTAATTAATAATAATTATATTATATTAAATACTTACATAAATATGACTTTATAAAGATTTAAATAATAAATAAGTAACTATAATTAATAAATAACTAAATTATAATATTAATATACTTCAAACTAAGAATTAACTCTTAGAAAAAAATTAAAAAAGAAAATATTAATTTATTTAATTATTATAAATATTAAAATAAATATAAATAATACTAATAAGAAAAGTCTTAGAAAATAAAATATATCGTTTCTTTTATAAATTTTATTTATATTTATTATATAAATACTAAGGAGTTATTAAGACTTTTAAATAACTATTATAATAAGGATATAAAGTCTAGAAAAAAAAATAAAAAAGATAATTAAGTAATATAACTTATATATAAGGATAAAAATATAATAATATAAATTATATAAAGAATTATAATTATTAAAAATAATAAATTAAAATCTTTTATAATAGGATTATAATAATTAGTTTTATTTTCCCTTATTATTAGCCTTATATAAGGCTATTAAGCTTTTTAACTTTTCAATAAAGGCTTAAATAATATAACCCCTATAGTAGGCTATTTTTATAGAATTTAAAATTATATAAGGTTTATTTGCCTTAATGGTATAATTACTACCTTAACTAGGTAATATTAATACTAGCTCTTAGTAGTTAGGTTACCCTTCTTTCTTTAACCTACCTAAAGGAATACTATACCTAGTCTATCTATTATAAAATATATTCCCTAAACTAACTTTTAATTATACTTATTAATATTAATTATAATTATTAATATAATACCTACTATATATAATAGCCTGCAGCCTAATTAGGGCTATTATATAACTAATTATAATCTTATTAATATAATTAAACTAATACTAAAGCAAGCTAAGGGTAAAAATTACTATATATTATATAAAATAATTAAAACTATTAAAATAAACTTCTCTTTAAGGGGCAAATTAAGCCTAATTAAGATAATTATTTTTAAATATAACCTAATTAGCTTAATTAATTATATAAATATAAATTACCTAGGTAATATAATATCTTTAACCTAGCTAGCTAGAGAGCTATTTAGATTAAAGAAGCTAAAAAAAGCCCTATAATAAGGCTAGTCTCTTAAGGCAGAAGAGGCAGCTTTCCTTGCTGTATTTATAGGCTTAGCCTGGTATAAAAAGTGGCTTAAGAATGTGATTATTAAGGCCAAATAGGTACTTTATATCCTCCTTTTTATATAGAAGTAAAGATAAATACGAGGTAAAGGCAGGGTTTAGAAATTCTATTAAAGTTAGAATTAAAGGAAATAGGTTAACTTTTATATAAGTCAGTTAGTAAAAGTTAAATTAACCTCTATTAATTAAATATATATAGTATAGTATATAACTAATTAACCTTATATATAAGAATAAGTTTAGTAAAATTAGTAAAAAAGTAGTGGTTTAAACTAGGTTTATAGTTATTATAAATAGACTTATAAAATTCTTAATTTACTTACCTTATAGAGAGGGAATAAATATAAAAATTATAACTTATATTTTTTACAATAAGGTAATAAAGGAAAAAAAACTACTAAGGGAAATCCTATTAAATAAAAGACTTATTTTTATATTAGAATTTTAATAAGTATTTATATTATACTTAAAATTAAATTACTAACTTTTAATAGTATTTAATTCTTAAATAAATAAATAAATAAATTAAATAAATTAAATACTAAAGTAATACCTATAATATTATATTAATTATAAGTAAGATAATTAGGTTAAAAAGCTATTATATGCCTAATTACCTTATAATACTACTTATAATAAAAATATAAAACTTATACTATTAAATATAAACTTTAGATTTATATTAAATACTTATTATAAAGTATAAAAACCTAAATTAATTAACCTACCTACTATAATTAAAAATAATAAATTAAAAAACTTATATAAGGAAGTAAAAATAAAACTTAAATATATTAGGAAATAAATATAATAATAGTATAAGCCTAAGAAGTTAAAGAAACTAATCTTCTTAGAAGGGGATATAATTTATCTATTTATTAAAAAATATTAAAATAAACTAATTAAGCTATAAGTTAAATTATAAATACCTTAAATTAGTTAAAATTAAATAAAAAAGAAAAAAGGATATTTATAAACTAGATTTACCCCTAATAATTTAATATTACCTAATATATTATATTTTAATATTAAAATTAATAGTAAATATAATATGTATTAAAACTAGTAATAAATTATAATAAATTATAAGATTAAAAGTTTATAAGGTAAAAGCTATTAAAAATATAAATAAAATTTATAAATAAATTATATACTTAATTAAATAGAAAAACTACCTAGAGAATAAAAATATATTAGAACTATTAAATATTTAATAATTCCTAAAGAATTTATATTAATATTAGAACTAAAAGACTAATTAATAAAGGCATTTAAACTAAGAGAATCCTACTTAAACTACTTTATAATAATAAATTAGTCCTAAAAAGTACTATTTATTATAGTATTTTCTAATATAATCTATTTATTTTATTTTACCTTTTTTAACTTAATTATAGAATTAAGATTATATTAAATTATATTTATATCCCTTACCTTTACTTAATAATATTAGTATTATAAATAAGTAGTTTTAGTAAATTAAGTATCTATTATATTATAAATATAAATAGATTTTACCTAAAGATTAATTAGTTTATCCATAGCTACCTCTTTCTTATACTTAAAATAGTATTTCTTATTAATAATCTTTTAAGCTAATATTATATTAGTAAACTTATAAAAATAATTTTATATTAAATAAATATATTAGTTATTATAAATAAGTTATAATTATTATAAGATCCCTTAGACTTAATATAAGGATTATAATAATTTAATTTTATAAGATTAAAAATATAAGAATTTTTTATCTTTTAATAAATATAATTAAAATAAGATATAATAGGGTTTCTAAATGCTATAATAAGGATATAAAAAGATTTTTAATTTTTAATAGAGGTTTTCTTAGTCTTTATTATATTATTAAATATCTCAAGGGGATTATAAAATTAAGAGTAAATATACTAAGGGATAACTAATAGAAAATATAATAAATAGGCTTTAAGGATAAGGCCTAATAGAGGGGAGATATTATATTATAACCTTAATAGCTCTATTATATATACCTTATATTTCCTGCTAATTATTATATACCTTATTAAATAGATTAATACTAAGACTTTATAATTATAGATAATTTAATATAATTAGTATTAATCCTATAATAACCTTACTAATTACTACTATTATTTATTAGTATATAAATTGTATTTATTAGTATTTTTATAGACTTATCTTACTAGCTATTAATAAGACTTCTATATATTAATAAGCCTAATATATATTATTTAATTATTAAGAGATATAATAATTAACTTATTTAGTATTAATGCCTTATACTACCTATAAATATAAACCTAATATAGACTAGTTTCCCTATTTAAAACCTTATTTATTATATTTATATATTTTTCTTTTACTTTTATACCTTTATATAAATATTAATTTATCTTAATATATATATATTAAGTATAAGTATATTAAAGGTAAGTATATTTTATATATCTTCTTAGTATTTATTTTTATGTCTTATTTATTAATAATACTTTATGCCTCTTATTATAATTATAAATAAGACTTATAAAAGGATTTTTAATTTAAGTAATATTAAGAAGGTTAATTTATTATATATTATATTATATATATTTAATAAATAAAGCTAATTATAATATTAGGTTAATTTAATATTTATTAGCTAATATATATAAAAGTTAATTTAATTTCTTTATAAAACCTGGTTTTTACCTAATATTTATTTTAAAACTCTTTATTAATTTAGAAGTACCTCCGTCTTGATAATAATAACTCTTTTAAATATATTAAAATGCTACTTTTTATATATTAACTAAGTTACCTATAAAGGCAGTAAGGAAGGCCGCCTAATTTAACTTAAGGTAATAACCTTCCCTTAGGCCCCTTTTTAACTCTTTAAGACCTAATGGCTTAAAATTAACTTAGTTTAAATTTATTAAATTAATATAATACCTCTAATTTATATAACTAATTAACCAGATTAGGATATAATTAAAGATAGCTATCCTAATAAGGTTAAATTTATATCTTAATAAGAAGTTCTTTTTAATAATAGCTATTATTATATAAATCTCTTTATGTTCTTTTTTATTAGCTATATCTAGGGCAGGCCTAATAGCTAAATTAAGGTTATAGCTAGTTATATAATAGGTATAATTATATAGCTATAAGCTATTTTCTATAATAGGCATTAAGGTAATATAGCTATTATATTATTAGGAAGAAGGGTTAAAATCTAGATTAGGGGACTTACTTATAAGTTTATACTTAATTACTTACTTAGTTATAGTCTAATTAACCTTTAAGTAGAAGTATAATAAATATACTAGGTATAATATTATCTTAATCCTTTAGGTAGGATAAAGGAAAAGAAATAACCTAACTGCTAAGAGCTAGTATAAATACTGCCTAATTAAGGCAGTAATTATATTATTAAGGCAGATAAACCTTATATAATTTTAATTTCTATAATAATAACCTACTATAATAGTCTTATTATTTAAGTCTTTATTCAAAAGTTAAAAAGCTTAATAGTTATATATAAGGCTAATAATAAGAAAAAGAAATAAAAAAAGAAATAAAAAGAAAATTAATTATTATTATATTAATATACTTAACCCTAATTTAAAGAAGGGTGACCTAACTGCCAAGAGGAAATAGGCCTGCAGCTGGCATTAATACTGCCTGGTTAAGGCAGCAATTACGCCATTAAGGCAGATAAACCTTATATGATTTTGAATTCTGAGATAATAGCCTGCTATAGGGGTCTTACTGTTTAAGCCTTTATAGAAAAGTTAAAAAGCTTAATAGCCTTATATAAGGCTAATAGCAAGGGAAAAAAAAAAAAAAAAAAAAAGAAAATTAAAATATTAAACTTTTAGTAATTATAATATAATAAATAATTTTAATTTATAAAATTATAAAGAATTTATATTTTTTATTTAAATAAGAAAATAATTTATATAAAATAAGAATTCTTTTAGTAATAATTTTATTTTTTTTAAATTTATAAATTAGCCTTAAAAGGTATATCTAAGTATTTTTAAAGTTTAATATAATTTAAATATTTATTACCTCTTAGTAGGTAAAGCTTTATTAAGTTAATATTATTATAATTAGCTGCCTTAATTATAGCCTAAACCTAGTTATATATAACCTAGCTAAAAAGTATTACTTTTTAACTAGCCCTTATCTTCTTTTTATAACTTACTTTAAAGCTCTTTTATTAACCCCTATAATATACTTAAATTATTTATTATACTTTTATAATAAGTAATTTAATTTAACTTCTTCTCTTTTAATTATAATTACTAATAGTATTATTTTTTTTCCCTTACTATTAGCCTTATATAAGGCTATTAAGCTTTTTAATTTTTCTATAAAGGCTTAAATAGTAAGACCTTTATAGCAGGCTATTAATATAGAATTTAAAATTATATAAGGTTTATCTGCCTTAATAGTGTAATTACTGCCTTAACTAGGCAGTATTAATACTAGCTATAGGCCTACTTTTAGTAGTTAGGTTACCCTTCTTTCTTTAACCTACCTAAAGGACGCGCCTAATCTATTTATCATACTTTAAGTATATTCCCCAAATTAACTTCCTCTTCTAGTCATACTTACTAACATTAATCATAGCCACTAACATAATGCCTATATGTAATAGCTTGCAGCCTGATCAGGGCTATTATATAATTAACTATAATTAAATTAGTACTAAAGTAAGCTAAGGGTAGAGATTATTATATAATATATAAAATAGCTAAAGCTATTAAGATAAACTTCTCTTTAAGAGGCAGATTAAGCCTAGTTAAGATAGCTATCTTTAAACATAGCCTAATTAGCTTAATCAGTTATATAGATTTAAATTACTAAGGTAGTATAATATCTCTGACCTAGCTAGCTAAAGAGCTATCTAGATTAAAGAAGCTAGAAGAAGCCCTATAGTAAGGCTAGTCTTTTAAGGCAGAAGAGGTAGCTTTCCTTGTTATATTTATAGGCCTAAACTTAGCCTGGTATAAAAAGTAGCTCGAGAATGTGATTATTAAGGCCGAATAGGTACTTTATATCCTCCCTCTTATGCAGAAGTAAAGATAAATACAGGGTAAAGGCAGGGTTTAGAAATTTAAAGGAAATAAGTTAACTTTTATATAAGTTAGTTAGTAAAAGTTAAATTAACCTAAAGTTATAACTAGCTCTATTAATTAAATATATATAATATAATATATAATTAATTAACCTTATATATAAAAATAAATTTTATAAAATTAATAAAAAAGCAGTGGTTTTAACTAGGGTTAAATTAAGTTATAAGAGAATATAATAAGAAAAATCCCTTATTTATATTAATAGTGCACTAATGTTTGGCTAATCCGTTAAATCTGTTATATACTGTATCCCGTGACCCATTTAACCCTCTTTACGCCGCCGACGCCGACGGTCTTTAACTTCAGGCAACTAAACTTACACAAAACTTAATACATTTTCTTCCTATTTCTCTAAACCCCGCGATTACCCCTCTTCCATCTCAGACATCGCGGTACGCCGCCCCCCTCGTCTTCACAGGTCGCCGATCTCCTTCAACGAAAGCAGTACCTCTATCGCCTGCTTCCTGATATTATAGAGCTACTCGTTATGCAAGCCGCCTAGATGAAGTTCCTTTAGGAACTTATTCTGCCTCCTCCGTAGGTAGCCTCTATTTAGGGCCCATCTAAGAGTCTTAAGGCTCTCTATCTCAGTATTAAGGAAGGCCTTACTAATCCGAGGGATATAAAGATATAGCCATATAAGCCAGAGGACCTTATAGCCAAAGAGGGCTAGCCTAATATAGCCGATATTATCTTTAATTATCTAGGCTATTTTAATTTTAATAGCTATTATATAAAGCTTATTATAATTACTCTGCTTAATGCTTAAGAGAGCTCTTTTAATTATTTAGATTATATTATAGTCTTCTATTAAGTAGGGCTTATTAGGCCTAAGTGGCTATAGGCTTCTTCGGATAATAGGCATTATAATAGGGCAGCTATAATACTATTAGCAGTTACAATTAGAAGGTATAAGAAGTCAGATCAGATTACTTACTATAGATAATTTAAGCATGGTATCTATAGGGGTCGGCAAAAGAGTGGCCTTTAAAGTAGGTTATAGGAAGAAGATAAGGGCTAGCTAAAAAGTAATACTCTCTAGCTAGGTTATATACAGCTAGGTTTAGGCTGCAATTAAGGCAGCTAACTATAATAATATTAACTTAATAAAGCTTTGCCTACTAAGGGGTAATAAATATTTAAATTATATTAGACTTTAGAGATACTTAGATATACCTTTTAAGGCTAACTTATAAACTTAAAAAAAAAAAAATAATAAGAAAAATATAAGTTAAGGAGAAATATAATTAGGTAATACTTAGGATTTAATTAATATAATACCTTTAATTTATATAATTAATTAATTATATTAAGTTATATTTAAAAATAACTATCTTAATAAGCTTAGATTTATATATTAATAAGAAGTTCTTTTTAATAGTAATTATTATTATATAAATCTTTTTAAGTTTTTTTTTACTAATTCTATTTAAGATAGGCCTAATAGCTAGATTAAGGATATAACTAGTTATATAATAAATATAATTATATATTTATAGGCTATTTTATATAGGTACTAAGGTAATATAATAATTATATTATTAATTAGAAGGATAAAAAGCCAGGTTAGGAAACTTACTTATAATTTTATATTTAATTACTTACTTAATTAAGGTCTAATTAACCTTTATATAGAAGTATAATAAATAAATTAAATATATCCTTTTAGTAGGATAAAAAAAAGAAAATAACTTAATTATTAAAAGCTAGTATTAATACTACATAGTTAAGATAATAATTATATTATTAAAGTAAATAAAACTTCTATAATTATAAGTTTTATAATAATAGCCTATTATAAATATCTTATTAATTAAGCCTTTATAAAAAAGTTAAAAAGCTTAATAGCCTTATATAAGGCTAATAATAAACCAAAAACATTTATTTATACTTTTATAACCTTTAACTTATTAATTATTAATAAGACTTTTATATATTAACTAAGCTAAATATATTTTAAATTTACTATTAAGAAATATAATACTTTAATAAGCTTAATATTATATCTTATATACTTTACTAATAATAAACCTAATATAACTTAATTTACTTATAATTAGAAATTAATTATTATATATTAATAACTTTTACTAAAATTATATTATAAAATATTAATATATATATAATAATTATAAATATAAATTGAATTTAATAATAAAATATAATTACTAGCTTTTAGGCTTATTAGCCTATAATACTTATTAATCCTATATTAATTAATTATTTATTAATTAATTAAAAGATATAGATAATATAAATAATTCTTTTTAAAGTTTTAATAGCTTAGAAGTTAAATAATTTTATAAACTATTTAAAAATATTATTAATAAAATAAATAAAGTATATTAAATACTAAAAGAATTTATTAGTTTATAATATTAGTAAAATTCAAGTTATAATAATGCCTAATAGGAAATATATAATTTAGCCTTAATAGCTAATAATATACAAGAACTAAGAGAAATCTTTAAGCCTAGCCTATTTAAGTATTTTAATAGAACTCTAAGTAAGTTACTTATACTTCTTATATAAACCTTAGTCTTTATTATATAGTATTTAATTTAGATTTATATTAACTCTATTAAACTAATATATATAGCTAGAAGACTTATTAAAATTATAATATAATAATTTTAACTTATTATAAATAATTATATAATAAACCTACCTAATAAATTATAATTATAAATTATAATTATAAATTATCTTATTCTTTTGAAAATAAATACTATAAGATAAAAAAAATACTTAAAATAGTCTTTAAAACTATTAATAAGAAAGCTAGGTAAAAAGAAAAAATAAAATACTTAAATAAATTAAATTAATATTTACCTAAAGACTTAAGTTTTTATAACTTATAAATAAGTTACCTTAGGATTAAGATATATTAATATTATTTTTCTTTAATATACTTAAAGAATTAATATCCCTAGTTTAAACCACTGCTTTTTTACTAATTTTACTAGATGTATTCTTATATATAAGGTTAATTAGTTATATACTATATTATATATATTTAATTAATAGAGGTTAATTTAACTTTTATTAACTAACTTATATAAAAGTTAACCTAATTCCTTTATAAAACCCTGCCTTTATCTTATATTTATCTTTACTTCTATATAAGAGGGAAGATATAAAGTACCTATTTGGCCTTAATAATTATGTTTTTAAGCTACTTTTTATACTAGGCTAGGCCTATAAATATAGTAAGAAAAGCTACCTATTTTGCCTTAAGAGATTAGCCTTATTATAAGGCTTTTTCTAGCTTCTTTAATTTAAATAGCTCTCTAGCTAGCTAGGTTAGAGATATTATATTACCTTGGTAATTTAGATTTATATAACTAATTAAGCTAATTAGGCTATATTTAAAGATAGCTATCTTAAGTAGGCTTAATTTATTACTTAAAGAGAAGCTTATCCTAATAGCTTTAACTATCTTATATAATATATAATAATTTTTACTTTTAGCTTACCTTAGTATTAGTCTAATTATATTAATAAGATTATAATTAATTATAAAATAGCCTTAATTAGGCTATAAGCTATAATATATAAGTATTATATTAATAGCTATAATTAATATTAGTAAGTATAACTAGAAGAGAGGAAGTTAGTTTAAGGAATATACTTAAAGAATAATAAATAGACTAGGTATAGTGTTTCGTTAGGAGGGTTAAAGCAAGAAGGGTAACCTAACTGCTAAAAGTAGGCTTATAGCTAGTATTAATACTACCTAGTTAAGGCAGTAATTATGCTATTAAGGCAGATAAACCTTATATAATTTTAAATTCTATAATAATAGCCTATTATAGGGGTCTTACTATTTAAGCCTTTATAGAAAAGTTAAAAAGCTTAATAGCCTTATATAAGGCTAATAATAAGGGGAAAAAAAAAAAAGATTATATTCTTATTATTTTTAAAAAGGCCTTTCTTATTAGGTTAAAGGTAATTAGTCTTATTAGTATTAGAATTATACTAAGGCTAAGCTAGTATATAATAATTTAGGTATTACTTCTTAATATATATTTTACTTATTTTTATTTAAGTATTATTTTAGTATTTTAATAATAGAAAAAAATATAAAGGCTTATACTAAGTTAGAGAAGGAGGAGGAAAGGGCTAAGAAGGCTCTTAAGGCGGCTATGGCAAAGTTAGCCTATATTTACAATTAGAAGTATTTATTAAAGAAAAAAGGTAATAAGCTATTTACTTAGGGAATATAGTCCTAGGAGGAGTTAGGTATACTCTAGGAGGAGTCTATAACTATTTCTAGTATTTAATCCTTAGGTGCTATAGATATAATTAACTAGAATTCTATTTTAGGTAATATCCCCTTTAAGTTAGTTAATAAAAATCCTTTAGAAGTTATTAGGTATTAATAAGGTGTTTTAATAGTTTATATATATTTTTATTTTCTAGGTAGTTCTTTTATTTTATTAAGTATTCTCTTTGGCTATTAACTTTATAAGTATCTCTAATAGCCCTTACTTTATAAACTTTTAGTCCTAAGATTTCTTATAGTTTATTGCCTATTTTAACTTATATTATATCTGCTACTAATTTAAGTAGTAAAATATAAAAGACTAAATAGAGCCTAACTTTTAGTGGTAGGTCTAGTTTATAGTTATTTTCTAAGATTTTTTTATAATACTTTATAAAGTCTAATAAATTTATAATCTAATTTATAAGTTAGTTAATCTGTTTTAATATTTTTTATAGCTAGGTAGATTATATCTCCTTTTAAAAAGGTTAGTCCCTTTAACTATTTTAGGTTATAATAGTTTTTTATATATTTTCTAATAAATTCGAGTTTTATTTTTATTTCTTTATATAGATTTTTAAGGTTATTACTTTTAAGTATAATAGCTAGATTAATTAATTTTTCTTATTATATATTATAATATATATTTAATATAAATTTAAAATTAGTATAAGCTAGTATAAGCCTTATACTTTTATTATATATAGTATTATAGGTAAGTTATACTATTAGTAGTTTCTTAACCTAATTATTCTATTTATAGTTAATATAATTATTTTAAGTACTATTTAAGTACTTAATTTATTTATTTAGTTTATTTATTAACTTAAGGTTAAAATACTATTATAAGTTAGTAATTTAATCTAAGTTATACTATAAGTAATTACTAAAATATTACTATAAATATAGGTTTTTTATCTAAAAGGATTTCTATAGGTAACCTATATATACTAATAATATATTAGTAAAAAATATAAGAAAGTTCTTTTATATTTATTAATTCTCTATAAGGTAGGTAATAAAAAAACTTTATAAGTTAATTAATAATAATTATAATATTATTATAAAAGATTTTAGTTAAGGGTTTTTTTAATAAAGGTAGTTTAGTTATAAAGTTTATTATAATTAAGTCTTAAGGTTATTATATTACTAGTAAGGGCTATAATTATTTATAAGGTTTATATTTTTATATCTTTATTTTTATATATAAATTATATTATTTTATAACCTTTTTAACTTATCCTTTTTTAAAATAGTAATTACTTAATTCTTAAAGTTATTTTATTATTTTTATAACTCTTTAGTATTTATATAATAGGTATATATAAATTTTATAAATAAATTCTTATTTTACTTTTTCTTACTTATTTTAATTTATAAGGGATCATATTAGGTATTTCTATCCCTGTAGTTTTTATTTATAGATTAAGTATTTATTTATAATTTATCTAATTTCTTTATCTCTTCCTAATCTAAAATACTAAGAGAGATAGCTTATATTAACTTCTTTAGGTTTCTTATATATATCTTAATAATATTCTTTTAGTTATTATATAGAGATATATTTCTTAAATCTAATATAATATTATTTTTCTTTTTTTATTATTTCTTTATAAATTAAGGTAATAGTTTTAATAGGTTATATAAACTAATATTCTCCTTTAGAGTTAGTCTCTAAGAGTTATTCTTTAGTTTTAATAGTTCTAATATTAAAGTCTAATTATTAACTAATAGTATTTATATATCTATTATTTATTCTTTTATAATATATTATAATAAAGTTAAATTTATATAAGTATTAAATATAATATAATTATTATTAATTTAGCTTTTATATTATTATAAAGTAAGTTATATTTTTTTAATTAATAAAAACCTTTATTAAGTATTTACTTCCTCTAAGGTAATATCTAAATTCCTTAAAGTAGTTAATAATAGCTAGGAATTCTTTATTATAAATAAGATAATTAAGTTCTATTTTATATATCTTATAATAATAAAAAGCAATAAGGTATAATATATTATTATTATCTTATTATCTTATTTATCCTCCTAGGGCAAAGTTAGAAGTATTAACCTTAAGTTTAAGTTACTAATTAGGATTAAATATAATTAAAATAAGTTTATTAATAATTACTAATTTAAGCTTTTTAAAAGCATTTTATATTTTATTATTTTATTAGAATTATTTATTCTTTTTAGTAATTATAATAAGAAATATAATAATTTTACTTCCTTATTTATATTAATAATATACTAATATTTAGCTAATCTATTAAATTTATTATATATTATATCCTATAACCTATTTAACCCTCTTTATACTACTAATACTAATATTATAACTTTAGGTTTTTAACTTTAGGCAACTAAACTTATATAAAGCTTAATATATCTTCTTTCTATAAAACCATATAATTACCCCTCTTCCATCCTAGATTATATAATATGTTATCCCCTTATCTTAGTTATACTCTTATAGTTTAAAATTATAACTAGCCTAATTTTTATTAAGGTTTAGTCTTCTTTAATACCTTCTTAGCCTACTACTAGATAGCCTTAAGCTACTTATTATATAAGCTACTATAAAGGGCCTTAATAAATTCCCTTTCCCTCTGGCTTAAATTTACCTCTCTAAGTAATTTCCCTTCTAGCTTATAAAGTAGTTCTATTTTATAATTAAGGAAGTCTTTATTAATTAGCTAATAATAAGACTATAAAAGCAGGAAGATCTTATAATTAAAGATTACTAATTTAATATAGCTAGTATTATCTTTTTTTTCTTAGTTTATTTTAAGTTTTATTACTATATTATAAAGCTTATTATAATTATCTTTCTTAATAGCTTACTTAATTTTATAAGTTATATTATAACCTTTTATTAGATAATACTTATTAGGATTAAATACTTATAGGCTTCTTTTAAGTATTATAATAATAAAGCTATAATACTATTAATAGTTATAATTAAAAGGGGAAGTTAAATTAGATTACTTACTAGTAAGTTTATAATATAGCCTCTACTACTTAGCCTCTGGCTGACCTAAGAAGTAAAAGCGTAGTAGATAATTTAAGTATGCTATAGGGGTTAGTAAAAGACCTTTAAAGTAGGTTATAAGAAGAAGATAGGGGCTAGCTAAAGAGCAATGCTTTCTAGCTGGGTTATATATAGCTAGGTTTAAGCTATTATTAAGGCAGCTAATTATAATAATATTAACTTAATAACGCTTTGCCTATTAAGGGGTAATAAATATTTAAATTATATTAAACTTTAGAGATACTTAGATATACCTTTTAAGGCTAACTTATAAACTTATAAAAAGTAATAATTTTACTAAAATCCTTAATAAATTATTAATAGTAATTAATAAATCCTAAGAAGGATTAAATTTCTTTTACTAAGTTTAAAACTTTTTATTTAATAATTATTATAATCTTTTATTTATTTATCCTAATTTTATTATATAAGATTTTATATCTTAATTAAGTTATTTAAAACTAATAAAAGTAACTTTTAATAGGTTTAATAAGTATATTAGTATTTTATAATACTTTTAAAACTATATAAATATTTTTTATATACTTTTCTTTTATATTAAAGAAGATAAGAATTTCATCTAGGTAGTAAATTATAAAGATATTAAGGTATTCTTAAAGTATATTTATAATTATATATTAAAATACTATAGGTATATTAGTTAATCTAAAAGGCATAATTAAATATTTAAAAAGTCTATATTTTATTTAGAAGGCTATTTTCTATTTATTACCTTCTTTAATTTAAATAAGGTTATAAGCAGATTTAAGATTAAGGGCTATAAAACACTTTTTACTAAATAGGCAGTCTTTAAGTTTAGTAATAAGTAATAATAATATTTTTTTTTTTTTATAATTTTATTAAGTTATTAATAATTTATTATAAGTCTTAGCTTATTTAAGTTAGGTTTTAATATAAATATAATTAGATATCTTACTAAGGATTTTAATAATTTAATATATCCTTTTTATAGTATATTATTTATTTATTCTTTAAGTATTCCTAGCTTATCTTAAGATAGATTATAAATAAGAAAGAATTTTAGGTTTTTTTTATCCTTTAGTATAATTTTAATATTATAATTTATATATTAAGGTAACTTAATATCTAATTCCTCTTAAAATAGCTTCTTATAAATATAATACTTAGGTAATATATTCTTAAGTTATTTATTAGATTCCTTTATAATAATCTATTTTATCTATTTAATATCTTAATCTAATTATCTAAATTAACCTTTAAGAGATATTATTATTTATTTAATATATTTAACCTTACCTTTATAGTACTTATATTATATTCCTTTTAGAATAGGTAATACTTTATTACTTCTATCTTTGGTACTCTTTTTAATTAAAGTCTAAGATTTTATAATATAGCCTAAATTACTTTTATTATCTAAAGGGTAGTCTTTATAGTTTACCTAGTTAGTTCTCTAGTTAAATTATAAGTTATAATATAATAGCTATAAGTATCTAAGTATTAAATTATATTTCTATACTAAGATAATATTAAAGTTAATATCTTAATTCTTTTTATTAATAAATACCTTAAGGTAATTAATCTCTCTAGTAATATCTTTATTTTTATAAAGATAGGTTTCTCCTTATTTATTATATATTATATATAAATTATTTTTATCCCTTTATAATAGCCTTAATTTATTAACTATTATAAGGAAAATAAAATTTATATTAGCTCTGCTATCTATAAGTATACTTAGTTATTTACCCTTAATTCTAACTTTTAATTCTAGGTAGGTTTATTAGTATCTTTTTATTATTACTTTTAGAGCTTTCTTAGGTAGTTTAGCCTCTAATTTCTTACCTATTTATTATTTTATTATAGATAGTATATGCCTTTTCCCTATAGGTAATTTATATTATATTTACTTTTAATATAGTTAATATTATTAAGATATTTATTCTAGGTAGTTAGTTTTTACTAATAAGTAGCTTTGATCTTTCCTATTTTATAATTTAAGATAATATTTACTTTTTCTTTTTTAATAAGAGGTCTTTTTTTTTCCTTCTTTGCTTATATTAGTTTTTCTTATAATTATTATTTATCTAGTTATTAAGAGATATCTTATTTATCCTAGGATATCTCTTCTTCCTATTAAGTAATATCTTAATTAATTTAACTAACTTCTTAGTTAAGTATTTTTTCTTTAATAATCTTAATTTCTTATTATACCTTTTATCTTTACTATATAATATATTAAGAGTTTTAAATATATATTAGAGCTTATTCTTATATTTCTATATAAGCTTCTAGCTTTATTACTTAAGATTCCTTATATCTCTTTATAACTCTATACCTAATTATATTAATAATTAGGTAAGGCTTTTATTCTTAATATTCTAGGACTTATACTAAGAAGTAGTTATTTACTATCTTATCTTATTAGTATTATAGGTAATAATATTATATATATAATATCTAAGATATCTACTTATAATTTAGGTGGCTTAGATACCTCCTTAGGTCCCTTTTGGCTTATATATATTCTTCTAGAGTTATAAAGTCTTTTATTACTTCTTTTATATATACTTAGATATAAATATTATTATCTTACTCTATAATTACTTATTTTCTAGCTAATTTTATATACTTCTAATATTTACTAATTTAAAAATATTAATTAAATTTATTATATTATAATATAATAAGGGTATTCTAAATTATCTTTTTATTTTTATTTTAGAGTTTCCTAGTATTAAATTCTTTTTAAACTTTATAAGATTCTAAGTAGTTTAGGTTATTAATATATTAGTTTAATTATTATATAATTTTAATAGGAATATTATTAATTTCTTAGTTAACCTTTTTAATACTAGGTTTATTATCTAGGTTAAGGATAACTTTCTTTCCTTTTTTAACTATAAAAATAGATTTCCCCTTAGTAAGGTATTATATTTTTACTTTAGGTATTAATATCTATTTAAGTTTAACCTCTATATTTTATTTTATTTTTATCTTTTATTACTTTAGTTATTTACTTTCTTTTCTTTTAAACTTAGGGTCTTCTTATCTTTTTATATTATATATTTTTTTTTTTTTTTTTTTATCTAAGCTTTATATATAAACTATTACTATAAGAGCTATATATCCTAATATAGGTTATTACTCTAAGTCTAAATTTTAATAATATTTTTTAAGAGTTTCTTTTTTACTAAGAAATAAGTTATAAATATTAAAGGTTAAATTAAAGTTATTAATATATTTTACTTATATTATATTATATTTATCTTTTTAAGTTATATTAATAATTTTAATTACTATCTAGGGTTTATTATTTTTCTTAATTATATCAATTTTCTTACCTTCTAAAATAGGTTTATATTTTTAAATAGTTTTAATAAGGTTCTTATATTCTTATTTATAATATCCTTTCTTATTATAATTATAGTAAGTAACCTTTGACTTATCTTATTTAGTTATTTTAATAGCTATTAGTCCTGCTTTAGTACTATAAGATATATTAGTTTATTAAGTTCTTTCTTAGTTAATATAATATTAAGGCTTATTATCTTATTATTCTTTATTTCTATATAAATTATAAGTTCTCTATATAAATTATTAGTTATTAATTTTAACTGCTATATTAATATACTTAACTAGGGTTTTTAGTTAATCTTCTTTTTATAGTTTAACTTATATTAGTTCTTTTAAAATATTAAACTATAGGGATATAAGGATATCTTAATCCTATAGTAATTTACTAGCTAGTTATAAGAACTTTACTTTAATTATAAATATTAAAGTAATTTATTTAAGTATTTTAATTTTTCTTTTAGCTTATTCTTTTTTATTAATAATACTAAAGGCTATTTATAAGGCTTTTTTAAATTCCTTATATCCCTTCTGCCTAAAGATTATAATAGTTTAAGGTTAAACTAGGTAAAAAAGGTTCTAAGTATAATTATTTATAATAGGTTAAAACTACTAGGTAGTAATCTTAATAAGCCTTCTTACTATATTATTATAACCTGAGCGGTTACGTTATATATACCCCTATATTTTTCACCAATCATAAAAGGATAACCTAAGAATCCTATAGTAATCCCTGCTTATTAGATCACCTAGATTATAGTGCTCTAAGATAGATTACCATGGATTATAACTAATCCCTATAGATCCCTCTTATAGATTACTACTAAACTATACTAAGCTAAATAGCTCTAATTAGTATATAAAATACATTTATTAGCACTTTTATAGATTCTAGCTTACCAGCTATTAATAAAATATCTTTATATTAATAAGCCTAATATATATTACTTAATTATTAAGAGATATAATACTTTGCATTACTTAGTATTATGCCCTATATTATCTATAAATATAAACCTAATATAGATTAGTTTACCTGTTTAGAAACCTAACTGTTATATATTAATAGCTCTTATTTAGACTATACTATATAATACTAAGTAATACCTATATAATAGTACCTACTACTTTAAACCGCCTTTTAACTGCAAAACATATCTAATATTTTATACTCCCCGAAGAAGTATAACCCCTTATAGAAAAGCTATAAGAGGTCCTAATAGAAATAGACAAAGAGGATAAGATATAAAGTCCTCCTATTTATCCACACTCTTATAAAGATAAAGTTAAGAAACTTAAGAAAAAGCTTTATTACTTAGGAGAATAATATAATACTCTCTTAAATAACGCTAAGAATAATACTAAAATTATATAAGATAGGATTAAGATCTTAGAGAAGAAGGTAGCTAAACTTACCGGGATTATAGACTTACTTAGAAAAATAGCCGAGAATAATTAAAGACTATATAAGGAATATATTAAGTATATTACAGCCCTTATTACTACCAGAAAGGACCCTAGAGAAATCCTTAGACCTTATTAACCTAATTTATTAAATAGCAATACAGATAAACTTTAAGGATTCCTTACTAGCCTCTAAAGCTACTAAATATACTACTTAATTTAGTTTACTACTAAAGAACTATAAGTTTAATATAGAATAGGATTTCTTAAGGATAAGGCGCTATAAATAATAAAACCTATTATATATAACTATGTTAATAACCTACCTAATAAATAAAAGTAAATAATTAAATATAT
The DNA here is from genome assembly GCA_019191175.1 of Fusarium veterinarium. NCBI lineage: Eukaryota > Fungi > Ascomycota > Sordariomycetes > Hypocreales > Nectriaceae > Fusarium > Fusarium veterinarium. The sequence continues at coordinate 27,597 of JAHARR010000204.1, forward strand.
CTATAAGAAATATAAATATTTTAAATCTAAACTTAGGAACGCCTTTAGAATTATAAATAAAAAACAAATAGCAGAAATAAAGATTTAATAACTTAAGCAACAAGGATTAGCTGCAAACTATCTAGCTAAATACTATTACCAGGCAGCCAAGCTAAACTAGGGTAAAAAAGCCTATATAGCATAAGTATACTTAAGACTTAAGTCTAAAGTTAAAGATACTATAGTAAATATCAGACCTAAGCCTAAGGATTTAAATAAACTTACTAATATTACTATAGAAATTAATAATTAGTAGTATAAATAATGCAAGGAAAAATAAGCTAAGAAATACAGAGGATTATATAATCCTTAATAAAACATAAGATAATAAAGTACTAATTAAGGATATAAAAAATATATTAATACTTAATATAAAACTAAACCTAGACCTATAGTTCTTAGAGCTATATAATAAGATAATAATAAAAGACCCTATAATATATCTAAGGTTAAATATTATAATTATAATAGGTTTAAATATATAGCTAATATATACCTAAAACCTAAGAAACCTAGAGACCTTAACTAAGGTAAGTAAATACTAAAAGTAATTAATAAATAGGACCCCTAGATAGCTATTAAAACCTAAGTTTTAGGTATAATATAAAGCGCCTATAATATAGCATAAGGCACTATGCTATAAAGAAGTATTAGGCCCTAAGTAGGATAGCACTTATACCCTAATAGTATTATTAGCCTGCTATAAGATAACTTCCTAACTAAAGAAGATATAAAAGCAGGGAATACTTTATAAATTCCTATACCGCATAAAGAAAAATTAAATATATACTACAGGGAAGTATAAAAAGACCTAGCCTATAGGGATAAAAAACATAGAAAATAGCAAGAAACCAATAAAAGGAGAAAAAAAGAAGCCAAAGCAGAAATAATACCTACTAAAATACTAGGCATAATAAGAAAATAAAGACTCTTAAAATAGGAAATTAGAAAGTACCTTAAAGGTTTATAAGGGAAAGAAGCTACCCCTAGTAAGGATAAGTAACCTAAAGTAATTTAATAAATTAATAATATCTTAGTAAGAACTACTCTATAAAGTATAGAGGAAGCCTAGAAGAAAGAACATAAAGCTAGAAACTATATCTATATATAAAGATACTAAAACGCCTAAAGTATAAGCTATAGAAGAGGAGTAGCTAAATAAGCAGCATAAGACCTCTATAAATAAGATAAATAACTTAAGTAAAAATAGAAATAAAAGTATAAGCTACTCTATAATAAATTCAAAGCTTAGATATATATTATATATAAAGACTTCTATCTATAAGGGACTAAAGAATATAAAAACACTAATAAATTAGAGATAATACTAGTAAGAGCTTATTATACTAATAATACTATAAACCTACTGCATAAGGAAGAGAAATATAATTAATAAGATAATATCTAGATACTTCCTACCTATAAATAGCATAAGTATATATTATAAATCTCCTATAAGTACTATTAGTATAATATATATAAGCAAGAAAAGCTTAATAATAATTATTTTCTAATTATAATTCCTAAAATACCTAATAATAAACCCTATCTTAAGGAAGAAATAAAAGGATATATACCCTTTATCTAGTATAATAATCTCAGAGTATTAAAGCTATAATTTAATATAGCCTATTACTAATAAATATATAAAAATGAGAATCTCTATTAAGGAATTAAATAAATAATATAAGAAATTATAAAAGCAAAAAGAGAACTTAAAACCCTTAAGCTAGATAAGTACTAAGGATAGGAAAAGAATTACTAAGATAAGATTACCAGTAGGCAATATAACCATCTAATAAAAAAGCCTTTAATTAATAACACCAGCTTAGAAGATATATAAGCAGCATTAAGTAATAAGCTTAAAGCTATAATAGCATTTTTTAAAAATCCTTATAATATCAGAGGAAAGCCTACTAATAAATAAAAAAAGGCATAATAATAATAATATAAATATAAGTTAGAACTTATAGAGGAATAATATAAATTAAGCAAGGTAGATTATATTAAAGGATATATAAATCCAGAGAAATATTACTAATTATACCTTAAAAATATCAGAGTATTATATAATAGATAAATAATAAAATCTAAACTATATAAAGCATATCTAAAAATACCTAAAAAATAATATAAAGAATTAAAAATATACTTCTAATAATAATTATTTAATAATAAATTTACTAATAATTACACTAATGGTAAAAACTATATAAATAGTAATTATAAATAGTTCTATAAGGATGCCTTAGGAAAAAAAGTATACTTCCTATAATAATAAAGCCATAGGAAAGCACCAGATAAGGACAAATAAGATCCATACCTATAAGTACTCTAAGAGCTATATAAGATAGTAAACCTAATTGCCTAATACTATAAGCTTAGATTAAGGGAAGATAGCTAAATATATAGATTAACTATAAAGCAAAGAAGAACTTTATTAATCTAAGAATAATTATAAGGCTAAGATTACTATAAAAGAAGAAATAACTATTATACTAACTTATAAATATAAAAGGATAGTACTTTAATTATAATAATAGTATTATAGATTAAGAGATTAATTACCTTAAGGTCTATATTAAAGGAAGGGATTAAGGAATAAGCTTTAATATTATACCTTTAGGAGAGAATATAAATATTCTACTTAATATAAACTAGCTTAGATAATAAAACCTATATATTAACTAAAGGACTAGCTAGGTTACCTTTCCTAATAACCCTAATAGTAATAATGAAATAATTATAATAAGCAAGAAGAGATCTTAATTTATAATTAAAGGAGAAAGCATAGACTAGCATAGAATAAAGATTCTACTACCTCTAAAAGGAGTATAATATAAGCATAAGAGAGGCCAGAAAAACAAAATAAAAATCCTAGGCATTCTCTAATAATAAGATCTATAAAAAGATAGACTACTAATAATAAGCCAGGACTAATTAAAAAACATTCTAAAAGAATATTAGATATATAATAAACTATTTAGAAAAGAATTAAAAACAGGAGTCCCTAAATATAGCTAATAAGACTATAAAATCAATCTTATAGATAATAACTTACTATTTTAAAAGTTATACCTACTTAATAAAAAAGAGCTATAAATATAAAAGAAATATATTAAGGAAATACTAGTAAAAGGCTATATTAGAGAATCTAGCTTATCCTTAGTATTATCTATATTCTTTATACTAAAAAAAAACAGAAAAAATAGACCTATTATTAATTACAGACTGGTTAATATAAAAACTATTAAAGACTAAACCCTGCTTCTGCTTATTATAAAGCTTAAGAATTAGTTATAAGGCAAAAAGATCTTTACTACTTTAGACCTAAAGAGAGTATATAATCTAATCTATATTAAAAAGAGAGATAAATAGAAAATAGCCTTTAAAACCAGATTTAAACTCTTTAAATACATAGTAATACTATTTAGTCTTACTAATACACCTGTAATATTTTAGTAGATAATTAATAATATACTTTAATAATACCTTAATATCTTTATAATTTATTACCTAAATAATATCTTAATCTTCTTAGATAGTAAAGAAGAATATAAGGAATATATCTATAAGGTTTTAAAAATATTATAAGATACTAAGCTATTAGTTAAACCAGAGAAAAATTATTTTTATATTATAAAGGTAGACTTTTTAGGATATACTATTATACCTAGAGAAATCCAAATAGAGAAGAAAAAAGTATTTATAGTGGCAAAATAGAAGGTACTTAATAATATTAAGGAAATATAAGCCTTCTTAGGCTTTATTAACTATTATAGATAATTTATTAAGGACTTTAGTAAGATTATAAACCCCTTAATAGAACTTACAAAGAAGGATAAAACCTTTGCCTAGAATAATAAGGCATAAGAAGCCTTTAATAGGCTTAAATAGTTAATCCTTAGCAAACCTATATTAATAATATTTAATTTAGGCAAAGAAATTAAATTAGAAATAGATTTATTAGATTATATATTAGAAGGATAAATTAGTTAATAAGATAATATAGGAAAATTATATCTTATTACCTTTTATTTATATAAACTATATAGAGTAGAACTTAATTATTTAATTTATAATAAGGAATTCTTAGTAATTATTAACTATTTTAAAGAGTTTAGATATTACTTAATAAGAAGTAAGTACTAGGTTAAGGTTTATATTAACTATTAGAATAATTTATACTTTACTATAATATATAAACTTAATTAATAATAATTATACTATATAGAATACCTATATAAATTTAATTTTATAATTATCTACTATAAGGGATTTAAAAATAAAAGAGCAGATATAATTAATTAATAACCAGATTATAACACTAGTATTACTAAAGCCAAAAAGTAAGTACTAGAAAAGAATAATAAGGGAGAATATTAATTTACCTAATAAATATAAACCCTAGGATAAATAAAAGCAAAGGTAATTAAGGAAATCCTAGGAGACCTATAAAAATTTATCTAAGAATTCTATATATACCTACTAAGTAAATACTAAGGTATTACTAAGACCTTTAAGAGACTATTATAATAAGGCTATAAAGTTTTAAAAAAGGAAGTAAAAAAAATAATTAAATAATATAACCTCTGCATAAAAACCAAGTTATAATAATACAAACTATATAGAGAATTATAGCTACTACTAATAGCATAATAACTATAAGACTTAATTATAATAGATTTTATAACCAAGCTACCTCTATTAAAAGAACCCTTAATTAGAATTTTCTATAATAATATTATAGTTATAATAAATTAACTTATAAAGTTCTTATATTACCTACCCTATAAAGAGGCAATAAATATAAAAGAACTTACCTATATCTTCTATAAAAATATTATTAATATATATAAGTTACTAATAGAAATCCTTTTAGATAAAAGATTTATATTTATAGCTAAGTTTTAATAAGTACTTATAGTACTACTAAGACTAAATTACTAACTTATTATAGTATTTAGACCTTAAGTAGATAAATAAATAGAATAAATAAACTAAGTGCTAAAATAATACCTCTAGTATTATATTAACTATAAATAAAATAACTAGGTTAAGAAATTACTATATGCCTAATTAGCATATAATACTACCTATAATAAAAGCATAAAGCTTATACCAGCCTATGCTAATTTCAGATTTATGCCAAATATATACTATAATATATAAAAACCTGAAATTACTAACCCTGCAGCAATTATTAAAAGCAATAATTTAAAAAATCTATATAATAAACTCTAAACAGAACTAAAATTCATAAGAAAATAAATATAATAATATTATAACCCTAAAAGAGTAGGAAGTCTTACCTTTTTAGAGGGAAATATAATATACCTATCTATAAAAAATATCACTATAAAATAACTAAGTTATAAACTTAACTTTAAATATATTAGACCTTATAAGATTATTAAGAAGGTCTTAAAGAATAACTATAAATTAGACCTACTATTAAAAATCAGGCTCTACCTAATCTTTTATATTTTATTACTTAAATCAGCAGAAGATATAATATAAGTCAGAATAAATAATAAGCTAATAAAGGTAGAAAGACTAGAAGGCTATAAAGCAAAGGAAATTAAGGATATATAAAAGGTTAATAAATAGATAATATACCTAGTAAAATAGAAAAACTACCTAGAAAGTAAAAATATATAAGAACTACTAAAATACCTTATTAATGCCTAATAACTCCTAAAGAACTTTTATTAATAACAGAAGGGTTAAAAATTAGGCTCTAATTAATAATATCAGTACTACTAAGAGTCTAAATACCTAAGACTGCCTTATTTTCCTCCTAAGTAATAATATTACTAGCAGAAGAATTCATACTATCTATAATAGATTAAATACCTTACTCCTGCAATAAGTATTTCTAATAATAAATACAAGATAGCCTTATAATAACCTTATTTACCTCTTACTAGGCTTTAAGAAGTTTCTCTTTAGCCTCCTCTTTAGCCTATTTAAGATAGTTAAATTCCTAGTTTAGCCAGGGAACTAAGAACAAGTCAGAAGAAGAAACACACAAGTAAGAGGGAAAAGTATATAATAAGTAATTATAATACCAGAAGTATTACAAAAATATCCTTAATAAGTATACTTAGAATAATAAGATAAGCACTTAATTATTTTATAATAAAGGCCTTTAGCCTTATAGAAAGAATAAGGCATAACTTTAAAACTAAATTTTATAATAAAATCTGCCAGGCAGATACACTCTAGGGTTTTATAAGATTTTAATTAAAGACTCTATAATATAATAATTAGCAAGATATATTAGGAGAATAATTAAAGAAGAGAGTTAATACTTACTAGAAGCTAATATAAAAACAGGATAATATATAGGCCTTAAGGATAAAACCTAACAGAGGGGAGAGATTATATTATAACCTAAGCAGTTATATTATATATACCCCTATATTTTTCACTAATTATAAAAGGATAACCTAAGAATCCTATAGTAATCCCCGCTTATTAAATCACCTAGATTACAGTGCTCCAAAATAAATCACTATAGATCATAACTAATCCCTATAGATCCCTCTTATAAATTACTACTAAACTACACTAAGCCAGATAGCTCTAACCAGTATATAAAACATATTTATTAGCACTTTTATAAATTCTAGCTTACTAGCTATTAATAAAACATCTTTATATTAATAAGCCTAATATGTATTACTTAATTATTAAGAGACATAATACTTTATATCACTTAGTATCACGCCCTATATTATCTGTAAATATAAACCTAATACAGACTAGTTCACCTGTTTAAAAACCTAACCATTATATATATATATAACTTAGGTAGAATTATTATAAAACTAATTAAGGTAATAAGTAATAAATACTTATCCTTAGGTAAGAAATATAAGTAACTTACTAGGTATTCTATTAAGGAACTTAGGCAGGTAAGGCTTAAGGATTTTACTAGGATCCTTACTATCTTAAGCAGCTAAAGCTAAGTTATATATTTCCTACTAGGTATTCCTTATGCTCTAGTTCTATTATTACTGCAAGATAGTAAATTTATCTAGTATTTAATGTATTTTATTTATTTTATTAGTAATATTCCTAAGTTATTTATAAAGTTATTTAACCTCTGAGTTATTAGAGTCTTAGGATATATTATTTATATCTCCTATATCCTAGTCTATAAGGGGCTAGTTAGCTAGTATAGCTACTAGCTAGTCTATAAATCCTAGTAAGTTTACAAATATAATTCAGGCTTATTAAGCAGATACTACTAGACAAGTAGGTATAGCCTATTAGGCAGGTATACCCTATTACTAGTTAGGGTTAATATTTATAAATATTATATTTTATATTACTTAGTATTATATAATATAATCTAAATAAGAGCTATTAATATATAATAATTAGTTTCTAACTATAAATAAACTAAGTTATACTAGGTTTATTATTAGCAAATTATATAAGGCATAATACTAAGCTTATTAAAGTATTATATCTCTTAATAGTAGATTTAATATATATTAGGCTTAATTAATA